>JBBPCY010000136.1:1566380-1578880 GCA_037974405.1 Brachyalestes nurse
CCTCAGAACTCAGAGTGTATCAGTAAACTCTGATTTCAGTAAATATAACTGGTGTAAAACAGTCTAGAACCGGTGTTCGTTCTCCTACACTCTCGCTGTTTGCTGCTTTTTCTCTCGGCCGCTCTCCGGACCCCCTCCCTCTGCGGGTTTTCCCCACCCACTTGTGGGCGGAGACTATCCTGAAAGTTCTAAAATAAAAGAAATTTGATCATTAATAAAAGAATTTTTTTTCTTTATGGTCTTTTGTATGTAATCTCATTTTTAAAACCCCAGTAGTGGTTATTATTATTATTACATATTTGTTAACTTACAATAACTTTGGTTCTATGTGACATAAGAACACCAAACAAAGCTCTGACACCTCAAGCATCAACACAAACCGAGGGGACTTCTATAGAAGGAGCTGTTTTGATATGATGACCACTTCCAGCACGGACCCGTCCCACTCGGGTTCTAAGGGTTAAACTACTGGAGAAGGACCCCTGACTGTCCAAGGCTATTCTTAAGCTCTGCAGGGAAACTGAAGGGTGAATCTGTTTCACCTGGGAGGTCCCTGTGATCATGTTCTTGATGAAATCTCTGTGTCCTGGAGCATCTATGATGGTGATGTAATATTTAGAAGTCTCAAATTTCCAGAGAGAGATGTCGATGGTGATGCCTCTCTCTCGCTCAGCTTTCAGCTTATCCAGAACCCAGGCATACTTAAAGGAACCTTTCCCCATCTGGGCAACAGAGAGAAGAGACAGCTTAAAGCATCATAAGTCACCTTCCATCAAAACTCATCCATATTTTGTAACAATAATATTTGCACATGTATATTATTTCTCCACAAATGAAATATTATTCATAATAGTATATAGCAACATTTGAGATGTCAAAAGTTGAATTCTAAAATCAAAATGATAGTTTTATTCATCAACCTGAACATTTATCATTCATGGATGTCTAAATTAATTCTAATATTTCCAAATTAAAAGGATCTAATCCACTTCTCATAAATAAACCCTTCACTTTGAAAAGTTGAAACTGTTATTGTTACAGGTTAGGATTTTTAGAAATTTGTACTTATAAGAACCACGTGAAAATGTATTGAATACTGCCAGATGTTCAACCCGGTTAGAATGATCTCCTATTAGAACCATTTTTGAAATTCTGTCACTTGTTCAAAGTGAATTTCTAATATCAACAGTCCTTCATGACGCAAGCCAGGCTATGCATTACTCTTCACAAAATTCGCATTGTAATGATGAGAACCTGGGACTTCACCTCAAATGCTCTTTATTCATCACCATTCTCTTTTGTTTTATCATCCTTGGTTCCTTTTATAATTCCCACCTAAAAAAGGGTATCAGATTAGACGTGGCAGTTGCTGTGTCCAGTTTTACCTCTGCAGCCTCCTTCTCAAATTTCTCGATGGTTCTCTTGTCGATGCCCCCACACTTATAGATGAGGTGACCGGTGGTGGTGGACTTTCCAGAATCCACATGGCCAATCACCACAATGTTAATGTGGATCTTCTCCTTCCCCATGATGAAGGGATCGCAGAGGGAAAGACGAGAGAACGTTGCCACCCAGGGCTCCCCTGCATTACAGTATGTTGGGAAACAGGCTTACGGCAGACGCACCAATCACAGACGTAAACAAGATGTTAGGGCTGAGCCTTTACACAGAGGAAAATGTGAACTACTCTCCTAAACGTTATCAGTTTACAAGAAGCCAACACATGCACCTGCAGAAATGTCCTGGAGGAAAAGGAGAAACATTACCAAGACAGCTGTATCTGGCCTCCTACCTGCAGCTGTGTGTTCCCTCTGAACACACTCCCTCTCAGAGCTCCAGCACAGGGGGTGGCAGGCTCTAAATCCGTCTGCGTAGTGAACGCACCCCACTTTGATACAGCAATGCGGCACTTTAAGTGGGGAGGAAGGAGGAGGGGAGGTGGAGGTTGAGAGAGAGAGAGAGATGCTGAAACAAGAGAACTGCAAAGGCGTGGGGGGGGGGGGGTTGTAAGTCAGGAGAAAGGGAGGAAAAGGGAAAGAGAAAGCTCCACAGTAATAGCCGGAGTGACTCAGCGCATTCATTCAAATTCCCTTTAGTTTCCATACATATGCTTACATAGATTTATACTTGTATTTCATATACATAATAACTTCTATAATTATATTTGTGTATTAGCTGTGTAGTGTACACTTTATATATTATACTGCTGTGTTGTATTGTTTTTATTCTATTGGTGATTCGGCACTTTGCAGCTTGCAAAAGTATTCACACCCCCCTTGGCATTCTCTCTTATTCCGCTACAACCTGGAATTTAAATGGATTTGGGGCAGGTTGTATCTTTTAATTTACACAGCTGCCACTTTGCAGATGCAAATTATTTTTTTTATTGTGAAACAAACAAGAAATAAGACAAAAAAGAAAACCTGAGCGTGCATAACTATTCACCCCCTCCAGAGTCAATACTTTGAACAGCCACCTTTTGCAGCGATTACAGCGACAAGTCTCTTCGCGTGCATCTCCACAAGCTTGGCACATCTAGACTCTGGTATTTTTGCCCTTTCTTCATGGCAAAACTGCTCCAGCTCCAGTTGGATGGACACCACTTGTGTACAGCAGTCTTTAAATCATCCTAGAGATTCTCAATTGGACTGAGGTCTGGACTTTTACTGGGCCATTCCAGGTTAAACCACTGGAGTGTTGCTGTAGCAGTGTGTTTAGGGTCAAAGTCCATCTGGAAGGTGAACCTCCGTCCCAGTCTCAAATCTCTGAAAGACTCAAACAGATTTCCCAGAATTTCTCTATATTCTGCGCCATCCATCTTTCCTCCAGTTCTGACCAGTTTCCCAGTCCCACCGCATGATGCTGTTCTCAGCAGGATGAGAGCTGTTGGGTTTGTGCCAGACATGGTGGTGTCCTTGATGGCCAAAAAGTTCTATTTTGGTCTCTTCTGACCACAGCACCTTCTTCCACATGTTTGGGGAGTTTCCAATACACCTTCTGGCAAATTTCAAACGGTCTGCCTTACTTTCTCGGCCACTCTTCCATGAAGCCCAGCTCTGTGCAGTGCGAGGCTTATAGTGGTCCTGTGGACAGAAACTCCATCTCTGCAGTCCTTCAGGGTGATTAATGCCCTCCTTCTCTCTCTTGGCAGGTTTGCCATGGTGCCATAATCTTTCCATTTTTCTAATAATGGATTTAATGGAGCTCCTTGGGATTTTCAGGGTTTGTGATTTTTTTTTTATAACCCAACCCTGATGTGTACTTCCCTCAACTTTGTCTCTGACCTGTGTGGAGAGTTCCTCAGTCTTCATACTGTCACTGGTAGACCTTACTTAGTGGTGTTGACTCTGGGGGGCATCAGAACAAGTGTGTGTATGTGTATATATATATATATAGGTGGATCTTATTTAACTAATTATGTGGCTTTTTAAGGTAGTGGTTGTGGCTTCAAAGCAAAGGGGTTGAAAACATGCACACACCACTTTTCAGTTTTACATTTTTTAGAATGATTTAAAATAAGCCCCCCCCCCACCTTTTATCTTCATGAATCTGTTGTCTGTTTTCTAGATCTATCACTTAAAATCAAACTGAAAACAAAATAGAGAGAACGCCAAGGGGGGTGAATTTTTTTTTGCCAGACACTGTATAGGACTAATAAAGGGTCTTATCTTGCCTTAGTTTTAGAGCCTGCTTAATCATACTCTTACTCAAGTACATGAATTACATGGCCAAGAATGCCGGCACCTGACTGGCACCTTTGATACAAAACTTCCAGTGCAATTAGATTCATTTCGAGTTTTCTTGCATGTTTTAAAAACTAAAGGTTCTTTGAATGTTATAGAAACACTATGTGGATTCTTATATTTCTTCGTACTTCTCATATGCAAAACCAGTTGTTAAAAGACCATTTAAAAGGTGCTTTAGGGAGCCAACACTTTTTGGCACTGTTTTTGTTTATGGGTATGACATGGTGCCAGATTTACATAATACGCAAAAAACGAAACAGCAGGCCAAGAAACTTTTAAAGGCTTTCTTTCGAAAGCAGCAAGACATTCCTTTGCTACCGCAACAGCACACACAATGACATTAAAGTACAGTTCGATTTCATCAAAAGCTCCCACCTTTTAAAACAGTAAACTAATAATAATAATCATTAAAAAAAAACAGTAAAAAAATGTCTTTAAAAAAAAATCTCCTTAACAACATATGATGATGCATAGGCCTACACAAGTACCATGTAACAGTTTTATTACCCATGAACCTGAATTCGGATTTTGAACAATCACTCGAAAAAAAACCCACACACACACACACTCATCCTAGCTCTACTGAACGACGGAAGCAAAAGACTACAATGGCGAGGAGTACATTATAAGGTTAGGCCCTCTATACTGTGTAGCCATATAGTACAAATTACAACAGACAGGAAACATTTCAAACACAACCTGTATTTTCTTGACGCACTAAGAATGTCCTCCCTGACCATCATAGGCCGTATATCCATGTCTTCCAGTTCGCATGGATACAGTACTGCCTCACCTCTTCCAGTGGAAGCAATTCAATCAAAAGACACAGTTAGTGAAAGTCTCGGAGGCGATTTGGACAAAAATAAAGCCACGTCAAAATTCAGGTGGAAAAAAACAAAAAAAACGGACCACCTCTTCATCTGTCTCTAAACCTTTCAAACTAACAATAATGTGGAAGCAGGTTTACAGGTTCTTCTTTAACTTCTGACACGGTTACCTAGGTTTCTGCACATTCTTCCGGGAAATATTCTATCAACGTAACGTTCAGCTTCCTCTCATCCTCGCGAGCTCCTGCAGGAAGCTCATTCAAAGGGCCATCTAATGATATCTCCACAGGTCTTCTGGGATCAACCTCAGCTGGGTGCAGATTAGGCTTGGGAACGCCAGTTCTCTCAGTCTCAACCAGCCAGCTTCTCCAGCGTGCCGCTGCTGTGTAGGTCGCCCTCTGGTGGCCACGTCTACGTCCGGCGACGCTTGGCTCCTCCGGGGCTGGACGGGTTGCCGGAGTTCAGCGTCTTGTCTGTGGCGCGGCTCCTTTTCCTCTTCTCACCTGCGGCCTCCTTCGATCCTCCTCCCGACTCACCCGAGGCTCGACTCTCCCGGTCGCGCTCTCTCTCCTTCTCTCGCCCGCTGCCCGAGCGCTCCGTCTTCACCGAGGAGTTGCTCCCTGACAGATCAAACAGAGAGGGAACGAGGATGAAAGAGGTCAGAGAACATTCGTTTTTAAACGTGGACAAAAATGCATCACTATTATAAAGGCTACTCCACACTAGGGCTGTGCGATATGGACAAAAGAAACCTATCACAATTCTTTTGAACAAAATTGCGATTTCGATTTTAATCACGATTTTGACACACACAGACATGTTTTATAGTGTGAATGTGAAACATTTTTTCCCCAAAGGAAAACAAATAGATATTTATCAATGACCTGTAATATGTCTCTAAAACAGACATAAGGCCTTTTTTTGCCATGCATAAGTCATAGACCTCTTTGTGACGCTGCCACAGGTGTTTAAATAGGTTTGTTGTGTTTCCCTGTTTCACCACAACCACAGACTGACAGGTCTTACAGATTACCTGGCTCTGTGATACATCATCTCTCCTGTATCCAAAGTGCATCAAGGGGCATCAAGTCCTCCTGTGCTGAACTCTCCTGTTCTCACACTCTGTTTAGGCGCTGCGTTGTGATTGGTTCAAATAACAGACCGCGGGAAAAGTCGGGAGCGCAGAAAAAATCTTGCTGTAAGGCGATTTAGAAATTGCACATATTCACATTGCGATTCGATACGATTTCGATTAATTGCTCAGCCCTAGTCCACACCCAATCCGTTCTTACTGCAGGAAGATTCCTCCCCCATATATCTTTAGCACGGCCATTAAGCTCATTCATGGAAGTCGACACAAGCCGGTGTTTTCCTTCCAAACAATCAGGAGCACAATTGATTCCACTTGGTCTCAGTCTTCAAAACAGTTGCTCAGTTGTTTGGAACGAAAGCCTGTAGCCACACCGGGCCTTTGAGGATAAGATTTAAATTAAGCATTGTTTGACATCATAGATTTTCTTCCTAAATTTTTTAAACACCGTGAACTGGGCCAAGCTGCAGCCCTATATCAGTCCTATATACCTCTGACATAGTTGACATAATGCAACTATAAAATCATATGAGGGACATTCAAAACATTTCTACACTTTAACAAAAAAAACAAATTTTTAAATTTCACCAGCAAAATTGATTTTTTTTTGTAGCCACTGATGCACCGCTGCTTTCAAAAGCTCCAAAAAGGTGGAAGTCAAACTCGCCCAATTACTCCTTTCCAGTCCTCATTGTTTCCAATGAAAATATAAAAGTGCATTAACTTTTTGAACATCCTTTTCTGATAAAACTGATAATCCTTCGCTTTTCTCGGGGGTTACGTTCCAAGAGCATTGCGTACAATGGAAAAAACGCATTGTGGTGTTCTGATAAAACAAAAAATGCCTAAAAATGCCTGTTTTTATAGTGTAACCCTTAAATATGCCTCGAAACATGCTCCCAAATCACTTTAATTTCATTTTAAACTCAGTTTAATGTATTATTCTTAAAGAAAATGTAAAGGTAACCCCATATTTGCCTCTTTACAAAGTAAACTCAGATATGCAACTCAGAAGGTTAAAACCTGATCTACTCGAAGCTAAAAATACAAATGAGGACTCATTGGAAAGGTCTCCTGGAGATCTACTGAACTGTGGAGTTTGAAGTGTCCGAGTGCTTTCCCCGTCGAGATATGCAACTCGGAAGGTTGCGGGACAAAAGTATTGGGACACCGTGGAGAGGTAAACGGGTCCCTTTGTGTGAAAACATCCAGAAAAAATATATTTATTGCCACAAAAAAGCAAAAAGAACGGAGGATATTTGCAGTTTCCGCGTCATTGTGAGGATTTCCCCGTAAAACTAGGAGTTCGGTTCTCAAAAAAAAATCCACATGTGACTGAATCCGCAACTCCTGATTCACGTAAAACTGGGGGATTACTGTACATCTATTACAAATCTATCTAAGACAAATATAATGTACAAAATTTATAAGCAAGACTTTTTTTCCCCACAAATGGATTATTAACCTACCTAACCATTCTGACTCCTCCTACAAGCTGCATTACATAAGGTGACGCACCTAATGTTCAAGTACTGATGGCATCTGAAGGCACTAATTTGGTCCAACTCATCTGTGGCTTGCCTTTCAGATCTTTAAGAACTTGATCAAGAAAAAACAAAACTGAACAAACCAAACTGTCACAGACAGCAGGACACAGCTCGTTCTTCACACTTCATTTTCACAAAGTCAAGACTCTTCAGCACAGCGCTTAACCTTTAAAATATGAGTAACAGACGAAAAACAGAGCCTGACAAGGATATTCAAATCCAATGGTAGTGCTCCTACTCCTTTCCAACCAAATAGCAAAACTAAAAAGCTGCCTTTAAACATGATAGTTCACTGGAAATTCCAATTTAAATTAAATTCTTTACCAAAAACATGTGATTGGCCCAGACATGTTTGGCATCTCAACTTTTGCACTGGAAGCTGAAGTAGCTAGCAAGTAATGGCACCCAAAATCTTTTAGGGTAGTTTTTACTCTGTTAGCCTCATAGCTCCACAAGAAGAGAACTTAGGATACCAAACATTCAAAGCCATTACACTGGACACTGGGACAGAATCCTCTGAAAGGGCTGTCAGCTTGTCTCCTCAATTTGTATGTGCCTGCAGCTAAAGTTAATTTGACGGCTCATAACTGTCAGATTAAACGCAACGATCATGTTTCTGAGTGTATCCTCCTTAAGGTTTGAGTTTAATGTGACTATTCTGGATGAAGCTGAAGTCATATCCTCACGAATTGCTAACTGTAAACTAGAAAAACTGATAACTGCACCTAAAGCCTCCCCTTAAATGTGGCAAAAACACCTCCAGGAGAAAAACACACTCCTACCTGTAGTTACAAAAGAAAATACACAATTTCACAGGGAAAAAAAATAACTAGCCTTTGAAGAGGAGCTCGTTGATAGAGCAAGTCCTTCTCTCCCTCAGCTGTAACGCTGCTGAGCAGAGTGCAAGTAAATAGACTTAAAGTAAATTAGCACATTTTGTTGCCAAGTTTAACAGGCTAGGCCAACAAAAGCAAACACTGCTTGATTTAATTTGCACCAATTACAATCACCTGGAGACGCGTAGTGTGCTAAGAGTTGAAATGATGTTCGCCACACTTCTATTACTCGCACGATTCAGCTGGTGCTACTGCAATCTAATACGTGTCAGAAAGTCTGACAGAACATTATTTTTTGTGTCATTTAAGGCTTAAAGAAGAGATGTGCTTGCTGCCTTGCAGCTGTTTACATTACCACAGCTATGCCACTGTCAAACACTGTGCAGTCTGAAACACCCACACATTTTTTCCTGAAATGACTTTGATGATACAATGTAATAGCAGACACTAAAATATACTGATGCAGTATTTTAAATGCTATTTGAAACAATAAATGATACGTCTATTGTATTACATGTCAATTATTGCAGCAACAGATGTTTTTTGGCATAAGGCATTAATTTAGCATTGAAAACGTAACATATACCTCGAGTTACACCACAGATCCGTTCCTTCAGCAGTGATGAAACACACCCTGGTCTGAGTCAGTTACGGATCCTGACACAGCTGTGAAATCATAAAAACACAACAAAGCCACCGAAAAAAGAAAGCTCCCTCACTCAGACGCTGCGTTACTGCGTATTCTTCCACCGCACACAACCAAACTAGTTCCCCCACGTAGTCCAGAAGTACGAGGATAGCGGTGTAAGTCGAGTGGGAGTGAGCTGTAAACTCGAAACGTCGTATGTTGAGACTGTTGTAACTCGAGGACCCCCTGTACTGTGGTGTAAAACATATTGTACCATTTGCATATCGTTAAAACTTTATGATCTAGTATTTACTTCTTTCAAATATAACTCGGGTTCATCATGAAGTTACATACCTTCAGTATCACTGAGTATTAATTACTAATCCATAATTGATTTGACAGTTGTGTAACGTTGAACTACTCCATACAACCAACCTCTCGATTCAGACAGCAGGACAAGATGAGACACATCGGCTATACATAATGAGAAGAGAGGAAGAGAAAAAGAGAGGAAGGGAAAGAGGGACAGAGAAAGACGCACATGGTCAGAGGTCTCTGAAGGCAGCCTACAGAGGCCCCTGGGACTGAGCTGGTCTGTACTGAGCTCAGACTGGAGTTTTGGAACAGAGCGAAATGTTTTCTTCTGCCCATACCTTGCAAACTCCTGGCCAGCCGTACTGGGACCCAGACCTTTAAAAATGAGACACAAATTACCAGTGTGAGCCGCGCAGAGCTACGCGCCAAATGGGAATGATCCAGAAAAAAAAAATGAAGCAAGGACGCAGGCTTAAAAAGACGTCTTGTGTCAGAACGAGAGAAGAAGAATAAAGAGGGGGCAAAAGAAAGAGGCAGATAAGAGTATCAAGGTGAGAAAATGGAAAAGAGAGAACCTTCTTCGTGCGTGGCGGAAAGGTCCCTCTCTTCTTTGAACTCTTCCTTTAAGTCGTCCTCTGAGCCCAGTTTCCCTGCAGCAAAAGCGCAACACATTTGATTATGATTAGTGATCGACCGATATTGATTTTTTATTACCGATACCAATACCAATTATTATTTATTTACTATTATACTTCTGGTTTTGACACAATGATTACAACATCACTGAACTGAACAAACTGTTTTATATATAATAATCACTCCCTCCTTGCATACAAATCAAAACTCTTATTTATACACCAATAAATAGAGGGGTCTGAAAGTGCATACTGAAAAACACTTTTAAAAAATTACAAAAAAGACTGCAGTTACTAAAGTGTTTTTGTTCAAAAATTAAATCTTCAATGAGGTAAAAAGAAAAAAAAACAGGTAACATTCTTAGCCACCTGAAAAAAAAAATAATGCAGCTTAATACTCCCAGTTGAGCAGAACTAGGTTGTAGTGAAGAAAACTGAGTCTTTCAGTGTTCTGCCCCGTAAGCCTGCTTCGTTTATTTTCATAAATGGCGTAATTCTCAAAACACCCACAAGATGTTGTTATCGGTGAACCCGATATTACAAAACTGATAACCAATTATGGTAAAATGCTTAAATATCGGGAAAAATATCGGTAAATTGATATATTGGTCGATCTCTACTCAACACATTCAGATCTCCTGATGAAATTCTGAAGCACTTGTGGGAGCTCTCATGTCACATCCAAAGTAAAACGCTGATATTCCAGAATATAATCTCATGTTTTGCTTGTTTGTCATGCACCAAATATGTAGCGACACTTTTAATGTGAGCTGATTTTTTTTTTTTACAAGGAATTCACCAGTGCAGAGCATCTCCCACACAATTCAGACCAGCCAAGAGGTCCAAGTCTACTTGCATCCAAAACAGAAGAAACACCAATTTTTCTAAAATTGTTCAGACTCCAGTAGACACATTCACGTCTTCTGAGATCTAACTTTGGTGACCTAATAATTGTCCTAGAATAACATCAGAAATAATGCTTCTGTTAGCCTTTGACATGCCTGACTGAAACTGCCTTTCTAATGCTAATGCAGGAGCAGCTCGACCTACGCAAATGCTTCGCTTAACCGGTACGAGAAAATCTGGTTACAGCATCAGCATGAACATCAACAGCAAATCTCATTTTATAGCAGTTGCACCAACTCCAGCAGTAAAGAGAGCAGAAAAATTGCCGACAGAACTTATAATGTATATCGTATATATAAAAGTGTACATTATATAATAGTGACTCAATATTCAAACATGGGAATAAACTTTCACTACAAAGAATTGCTTCCCGAGAGATGCCCCTCTGCAACTATGGAACAGTAACAGTGTAAATCTGTATAAAGCTGTCTTCCATTAGATATTACTAAATAAAATTTACATCAGATAATTATTTTTGTATTTTTTTACCACAGGATAGTTATTTTCACCTTTCTTATAACTGCCATCAGAAAGTGTTTATAGAGTTACATTATGAGTATTAAAATTCATTTAAACTTTCTTCAAAGGTACCAGTTCAGTGACTGAAATAGAAAAAATCTAAATCTATACGTTATGGTAAATCTCCCAACATCTCTCATACAGAGGGCAGGTGATGTGATGTTGATTCATGCCTTTCACTGTCTAAATGAACTAAATCCCATGGTGAGGGTAGTTTTACACTGTTCCTTCGCGTGGTTTTACACAGATGTATTCTCCAAACTTCCACTTTTTCATGAAAACCGACCATCCAGACTGTAGGAATACACAACATCAAACACTCTGACTATTCTTCGGCACAGTAAATCCTCAAGTTCAGTGTGCTTGACTCTCTGTTAATTTATTCCAACAGAAACAGAGCCAGAAGAGCCACTGCAGTCCAGCCCAGAGAGTCAGCACATACCCTCACATCCTACTGGACATCTAAACAGCACACAGAGGTATAGCAGTCCCTAAGATAGGTAAATGATGATGTGCTGATACTGTGATCTTTGCCTGTATACACTAGTTGAAGTAATATGAATCGTCTAATTGCTTATTAACTGCAATTGCACCAATTAGCTGCATGCATGCCCGAAGCTAGACTCAATTCTTCACCCAGAAAGAACTTTCCAAAGAGGGCTTTCAGCAGAGAGCAGGCATGAGTCCACACCACTGCGGCATTTTTAAAGGGCACTTCTGCCAGCACTTTATCAGTCACCTTCACCTGCCTGTTTAGAGACTCAGCAACACCACACAGCTGCACTAATAGCTCGACAAGGACATGAATAAATCAATATATCTTATAAGGAAACGGCTACAGAGAGAAACTCCAGTTACTGTACCTGACAGCCTGCATCCAAACAGCAGAAACGATCCGTGCAGTGTGCGTGCGCGCGCGCGTGTGTGTGTGTGTGTGTGTGTGTGTGTGTGTGTGGTCTTGGTTTAGAGTGAAGAAACCGTGCTGGTCTCTGTGAATCCTAGAGAAACAGCCTGCGATGTAGTGCCCATGCGGTTCACTGTCTCAGGTGATGTCACGCCCCTTTATGAATATTCATTAGATCTTCTCACAGGCCCCGCCTCCCTACGTTATAACTCAGGTTCAGGTTCAGCTAAACACATGAAACAGTTTGGGAACACAAAGCTCAGATATATGTGTAGTTTTTCACACAAAGTGTACACATAGCTCATTACAGAATATAAGTTAAAAATTGGTTGGCTTAAGTGTGCTAGCCTCCTTTCAGAAACTCAGAGGGCGCCACCTACAGGTCAGATCTGCCTACACCACACAGCCTACTCTTTTCAGAATCAGAACCAAAATACTTTATTGATCCCTGTGGAAATTGCTTATGACTGCAAAAACACTACAGAGACACAGAAACAACAACAATATAAAATATAATAAATCCAATTAAATAAAATCAAATAAAATC
>JBBPCY010000136.1:1618885-1638519 GCA_037974405.1 Brachyalestes nurse
TAAGACTCCTCAAATTTTACCCGTTCTCATCTGATCACCCTGGTTAGCAGAGGTGCTCACTCAGTCATTTCAGTGAGTTGAAAGGCAGATATCGTGCATGGCATAACACTAACAGCAGTACGGTTATCCAAATAACCGCGACAGTAGCCTGCTAACATTAGCTGCAACGCTAATGTTACACCACATTCTAAGAGTAAAAAGCTTGGTAGCCATATACAGCAAAGCAACAAAATTATATAGCGTTCAGTTCACTTACTTGTCCAGGGAGAGTTGGTACTGATCTAGACTTTCAGCCATTCAGCAAGACCAGCTCTGTATTGCCCCAAATTGAGGAAACAGTCATCAGCTAAATGTTTGGCGCAGACATACACATTTTTTGGAAGTCGTGTGTTGTATTTCCAGAAAAAATAAAATTAACCCACTGACTGTAGGTGGAGCTAATTTTTTTAGGGGAGGGTCGAAATTCTCTGGGCGGGCAAAGAATAAGAAAGGGGAGGGATAATTTCTCCTTATGTCGACATAAGGGGCTAAATTCCAGAACGGGCCATCTGAGCTGCGGAGCAGGATGATCAAAGCAGGCTTTACACATATCGCAAAAACAAGCAAATGTGTATTGGCTTAGTCAATTTTAGTTTATTTTAGCTCAAGTTCCTAGAGCAAGGAAGGCTAAAATATCACTGTACAATGATGTATGACAGAAATCAAGATGAAATATTAGAGAGAAAGTGGCTTAGAGAAACTGTGGGTGTGAGAGTTAGTTTAACAACAAGCAGTGTAGTAATAGGTAAAGAATGAGCAGTGCTGCAGGTGGAATGAATTTATCAGATAGTGGTTAAATGAAATAAGGCACATGGATTGACATAAGCAGTACGCAAGCAAGAATTGGCCTTTGTGGTAAGACAAATACGCACAGGTTTTCAGTCTTCATTGCGCAAATGCGTACCTAACTTCATACTGGTACCACCACTCAGGAAAGGAAAACCTTAAAAAGAAAAAAAATAATGACATTTTAAAATAGGGTTCCGCCGGTCCGCGAAGCCTCGCTTCTGCATCAATCAAAATTCAGTCAGAGCAGGTCTGATCTCAGCGCTTCTGTCACTGCGTGCCTTGCCACGCCCCACCCCGGTCCTCTATTCACTGCCCGCCCCCTCGACTTCACGGCTCGCCCCGATACTACACCCGTTCTCCAGTCCAGAGAGGAGTGATCTGAGAACGGATTTATATTTCTAAGGAAGAGAATTAGATGCAATGTTTATTTTAGAGGGACAAACCAAGGGCGCTGGTTTTGTGTTTGGACGAAGTGGGGTGGAGAGTGGTGTCACTGCCCAGTATTGTATTCCTAAGAAGTGGAACTATATTTGGCGTTCATTTCAATGGCACAAACGGGCACAAATGGAGTACAAACGAGTGGCACATTTTGGTTAGATTTAGACGATATGGGGTGGAGAGTTACGTAACAGTCCCAAACAATATTTTTCCCATTATATTAAAGAAGGGCTCACAGATACCAGGTTTGTTTTAACTGCACAAACGGGCACAAATGCAGCACAAACGAACGGCACCGGTTTGGAAAGATTTGGACGGAATGGGGTGGAGAGTGATGTCACTGCCCTAAATTGTTTTTGTTATTTCTAAGAAGTGGAACTATATTTGACTTTCATTTCAACGGCACAAACCGGCACAAATCCAGCACAAAAGAATGGCACCGGTTTTGTGTGATTTAGACGAACTGGGGTGGAGAGTGACGTCACAGCTCAGAAAATATTTTGGTTATATCTAGTGAAGGAAAACAGATAGTGTTTGTTTTAACGGCACGAACGGGCACAAAACCAGCACAAACAAACTGTGCCGGTTTGGAGTGATTTGGGCAACATGGGGTGGAAAGTGACATCACACTGTCAAAAAAATAATGTCTAATATCTTAAACACCACACCAGCACAAACGTTCGTTTTTGCGGCACAAACGTAGCACAAACGAATGACATAGTTTTGGTGATTATTTCTTTTTATGGGGTGCCAACTTCATGGAGGTCCCCAGGACCATCTGAATTTACTGACACAGAGTCGTGTAAAACCTCATATTGCTTGTTTTAGTGGCTGCAGCCTAATGCCAGTCTTGTTTTTGAAAGCTTCTGTTGCAACGGTAGTTTTTGCAATTGTAAAAGCCCTTGACAGTCACTTTAAAGAATACTTTTTCCACAAAGCACTCGTGCAATTACGTCACATGATTCCAGTGATAACAACATTAAATAAAAACCTCTTTGATATCTCGTTAGTTAGGACTTTAAACCTGGTTTCAAAGAGGCAGTGTCTGTGTTAGATGGGACGATATGTCCTGAATATTCACAACAACTTGTGTTTGCAGGATTATGTAACGAATCTGCTAATTCTTTTATCTACAGCAACTGAGACAATTCTGTGGAGCATCGCTCACCAGAACCACCAGTGTCTCACAATCTTACTTTGAAAAACAAAATAAATAGGATCTAGTAATAAAAATGGAATTCTCACCTTCGGGAACCCTTCTCCTGGTATGAATGAAAAGCCACAGCTTGCTTCTCCCAGTACCTCTGAGATAAAAACAGAAAAGATATATAGTAGAAAAAAATCAATGATTTATCACAATCGTAAAATTCACTATTTATACATTTATTTCTCGTGCATTAAGTTATTTTTATAAACAGTGGTCATGTACGGTCAGTTCCTCCTCCATGTTGTACAGAGCAGTGTCATCTTGCTCCAAGTTTTTTATTTCATCCACCAGAACCTGTTTAATCTTCTCCAGTCTTTGAGACCTACATGCAATGAAAACATATAAACCATGTTTCAAATTTAGAGCACTTTAGCTGATTTTACAGAGACTGTAGACAGGAACAACATAAATGCTATTAAAGCATTAACACACAAATCTCTACATATTTGCATCATCTATATTAAAAATGATAGAGACAAGACTTCTACAGGCATTGATATTAAACTGAATACTTTTCAAGCCTGAAATGTCATTTAAATCCAGGTGTACAGTGGCAAAGGATGTAATGGCTTTGAAATTGAAAGACTGAACATCAAGGTAAAAATCAAGGTAAACATGAAAATTTAAACTGAACATGCTATTTATCTTTGTTGTGAAATAAAAAAACAATGAGCCAAACTACTAGGTGTAATATATAATTAAAGCTCATAAAAAAAATCAAACTGTATCATGACTTCAGAATAATATATTGTTCTTAACTTGAACACTGTCAGCATCGTTACACCCCAGCAGTGATGCTATAAGACATTATATAAGACATTCCTCAGAGCAACTGACATGTTTATTGCTGTCGGTGTATACTAACTAAGCAGCCTGTAACATTAGTTTAATGCAAGTGATCTTGTTCTGTGTACATCATTTCAGATGTTTTGTTAGAGTTTTTAAGGTCCCAGAAAAATCTAGAGAAAGAAGCAGAGTGTGTGTGACTTTGATGTCCTTGATGTAAAAGTTGTTTTTCAGTCTGACCTGCACTTATGCACTTGCATGCTGATGGAGGACGCATGCTGACTGAAGGCCTTCAAGGACTGCTTGGTGAAGAGATCCATTCTCCTGGAGCGGTTCTGAGAGACAACCACACATGCAACACATCATTAGTGCATATTGTAATTACAGGCACAGTTAGCTATCAGTCAGACAACAGGCAGTTTCTATGGGTGAAAAAAGTCATTATAAACTTTTACTGATATTTAGACAATGTCAGTGATTACAATGCATCACAGTATAATCAGTTTATCATCAATAACTAAATATAAACAGTATCAAAAGGCATAATTAAGATACAATTAATTATACCTGGTACAATATTTGTTCTGACATAATGTTTTCCAAGTGACAGGGTTAGGAATTTCTTTCCAACAGTTATGTCCTTAAATGGAACACCTGATATTACAGAGACCAGCATATGACGCATTATACTTCAGTTCCAGTGTTACTGAATGTCTTTAAAGGCCTATAATGTCATGCTGTTTGCCCTACCTTAAACTTCCTCTTGAGTTCAGTGCTGAACTGGCGGCAGACGTAGCCCATCTCTTCAGAGGTACTGATTTCAGACTGCGGCAAATCTATATCAAGTCAAAGTCAAAGAGAAGTTTATTGTCATCTTAACTATATACAAGGATACAGACTTACAAAATGGTAAAGCTCATTTTCCACAGTGTACATATAGTGCAACAGACATAAGATATTGTGAAACAAACAAAACAGTGCAAATGAGCAGTATGTGGACAACTCACTGTGCTTTGTATATAAATATAAGTTAAATAAAATGTGCAACTGTTGAAACCATGTGCTAAAGTATGAACAGAACAGCCAGTGTAATCAGTATAACAGTAAAAACAGGATGAAAGAAGTGAAATTAGCAGCTTCAGCCGTCTCAGGAAGTGAAGTCTCTGCCCGGCTTTCTTTGTTAGGGAGGTGGTGTTGATTGTCCCTCTGAGGTCCTCAGTTATGCGCACACCGAGGAACTTGGTGCTCCTAACAATCTCCACAGCAGAGCCATTGATGTTAAGTGGGGTGTGGGTTGGACGTGACTTTCTAAAATCCTCTCTTTAGTCTCTTTAGTGTGGTTGGTGTTGTGTGTGGCTGTGCAGGTGTGGTTGGTGTTGTGTGTGGCTGTGCAGGTGTGGTTGGTGTTGTGTGTGGCTGTGCAGGTGTGGTTGGTGTAGTGTGTGGCTGTGCAGGTGTGGTTGGTGCTGTGTGTGGCTGGTGCTGTGTGTGGCTGTGCAGGTGTGGTTGGTGCTGTGTGTGGCTGTGCAGGTGTGGCTGTGCAGGTGTGGTTGGTGCTGTGTGTGGTTGGTGTTGTGTGTGGCTGTGCAGGTGTGGTTGGTGTTGTGTGTGGCTGTGCAGGTGTAGTTGGTGTGTGTGGTTGGTGTTGTGTGTGGCTGTGCAGGTGTGGTTGGTGTTGTGTGTGGCTGTGCAGGTGTGGCTGGTGTTGTGTGTGGCTGTGCAGGTGTGGCTGGTGTTGTGTGTGGCTGTGCAGGTGTGGTTGGTGTTGTGTGTGGATGTTTCAAGTTTTATTGTCATATACAGATAACAATGTAGCATCATTACCTGTAATGAAATTCGTAGGCTTGTGTTCCCCCAACTTTAAATATTTGGCAATGTGTACATGAAAATAAAAACACAAGTCTTTACATTCCCACTGGTTGGCTCACTGCAGCTTTATGTGACCAAGTTCATTGTCTAGTGAATGGACTTTTACAAGGATAATGGGCGGTATCGCAGGTCTGGTGGGGTTAGCCTTTAGCCTCATGCTAGCCCCTCGTTTTGGTCACGACCGCTTCTTCCCCGCCGAAGTAAACAAAGGCTGCGGAGCGTCTCATCTACTGGAGAGTTTGGTGCATTTTTGTGATGTCCAAGCAGAGTGTGCTCCTTCGTACTAGCACTGAAACTGTGTTTTGATTTTAAATTAATGGACAAAGACGAACAAAGACTAATATTATCTGTCTCAACACTCACTTCCCAACAATTTGAAACCATATTTGACATTCTGGATCTCCACATCTAAAACACACACATGCACGCACACACACTACTCTCTCTTCCTTGTGTAGTGTAGATTGTATAGACACTAAACTGATTTCTGCTGCATCCATGATTCAGCGGTTAAACTACCTGTAGCACTGTGACTTTGAGGTGTGTGGGAGCTTTTCTTGGCCACGCCTTTGATTCTTCTCTTCTTTCCTGTGTCCCTCTCCTCTTCCTGTTCTTCTTCTTCAGAGCTGCAGGATCTGGATTCTGTTATACATATGAGCTTTAGATATGATTTAACATGCACAAAAAGTAGAAATTTGCACTTCTGTAAAGGTTACCGTTTTTCTTCTGCCACTGTTTGTCATTAGACTTGAACAGCATTCTTGGCTTCATTTTAATGGCTATTTCACTGGGCACGACGTTGGTCTCCCCATCATCTCCCTCATCACTGTCCTCTCCTTCGGACAAACTCTCAGACTTGCATGAGCTATGCCACTTCCAACAGGCTGATGGACCTAATGAAACGGTGTGTTAGATATCAACATTTGTGAATGAATAATGTGTGTAATGTAATGTTATTACCTGACTGAAATTCTGCCTTTACAGCCTTGCTTCCTTGGGTACATTTAGGTGTTTTCTGTGAAAAGCAACAAATTCATGTTTAGAAAGACAATTTATTTATGCCTGACTATAATCGAACTGAAACCTAAGCTTGCCAGAGGCAGAAAATACTACCTCGAAGTTGGTGCAGATCATAGCTTTTTTGTTAACAGATCCGTGCGATGACTGGCTCAGTGTCACCATGGAGATTTCAGACTCCTTGTCGAAGGATGCATGGAGGCTCTGGTAGCTAGCACTGTTCAAAAAGTCTCTCAAATCCTCCCCTACGTCTGGAGAATTGAGTAGTGAAGGGCAGACAAGTTCCTCCCTACCCGTGGAGGTGATGAGGGGCTGGGCCGTAGAAAGCACCGGACTAAGCTCAGCATCCTGAATCTGGTCAATAGGACAAGAAAGAGGCTGAACAAAGAAAAAACAAACTGCTGACTGTACATTCCAGTACAGTCAATCGACTCTGAAAATCTAGTTCCACAGTTGGCATATAAAACGAACATAAAAAGAAGAAAAGGACACAGAAGGACAAAATACTGCTAGGAGTAAAATTACTGTGGTTAAAATGATTTAGCCCCAAGGCTACATTTTTTTACTTTGTGATAATACTTAGTGAAGTAATTATTTTGTTCATTATGCAGTTATCTTTGTAGTTTTCTTACCTGACATACTTCTTCAGTACCTTGAGTCTTGGCAGCAGGAGTTACAGAGGGGGGCAGAGAAAGTTTGACACTCTTACATCCCACTGAATTCTTATAGAAAGACGAAGCCTGGATCCCTTTGAGAGGGCTTGGCAGCTCAGAAGGGGGCGAGACCGCACCAACAGGAGAGAATGATGGAAGGGGTGTAATAGGAGATCTGGTTAAAGGTGCACTCTTGTCTGCAGCTAAGGGAGAAGCACACATTCCTTGAACATGAAAGGCAATGGTTTTAAGATTATAATACAAGACATTTAAATTGATGTGTTTTACAGAAGATCATTTCTTACATCTCATCTTCTCAATGGAGAAAGGAGATGGGCAAAAAGAGGAGAGTTTAGCAGCACAGCCTTTTCTCTGTTCTTTTGGAGTGTGCTGAGGAGCTGGAGTCTTCTTAGTGTTTGACTGCTCAAGAGGCAAAAATTTACCGACTTCCTTCTTCTCTATTACCTTATTATCTGTGTCTGAGTGTGTGGTGGTCTTTCCTGGTTGCTTCTCATTTTTCTCCTGTTGTTTAATCACACCATCTGAGGTCATCTTAACATTTTTTACCACTTGTTTTTTGGTTTTCTTCTGCGGGTTCTGTGACTGTTTAATGACAAACTTCTGTTAAGTGCAATTGTCAGTGAAAAGAAAACTCTAAGATATCACAGACTACATTTGCAATATTCTTGGTATACAGGCATAGACCTTACCTTGGACAGAAGACCCAATGATATGAGGGGAGAGCTGGCCAAGGCTGCACTCTTTTCTCCAGCTAGGAAACAGACACACACACACAAGCATAAACTTAGATATACATGTGCATATTTATAGCAAATAAATATAATTAAGAGATAAGGATCTATATGCAACAGATAAATTCTTACAGCTCATTGTGTTAGTGGAGGGAGGAGAGAAAGAAGAGATTTTGGAAGACCAAAATTCTTTTTGTCCATCATGAGTGGTGAATTCCATGGAAGCTGCTGCCTTGTTCTTTCTCTTGGACTGCTCAGGGCTTGAAGGCTCTCTCTCAGCTTTCTCTTTCAAAGCTTTATAACAAGCTTTTGACTCTGCGTGATTGCTTTCTTGCATAGTTTGTTTAAACAACGCTCCAGATGTCTTATCTTTATTCTTTGCTTGTCCTTTTGTCTGAACCGAATCTCTCCTTTGAGGCTTCTCTGTCTTTCTGATGAGCAACTTCTGTTCAATGTGGTATAAGAAACAAATCTCACTGACAGTTCAGACAGAGAAAGCAATAAACCATAGATTACATTTAAGAATATTTATAGAAAGACAAAAAACATGCCTTGGCTGGAGGTGGTTGAGCAGTCTCAGACTCACTATCAGAGTCTGTGAACTCTATGTATGATTTAACCTGAGCTGCAGACCTTTGAGGTCTGTCCATAGGTTTCCTGCTGACCACATCTCGGTTTTTCTCATCCTGCTCCACCACCTTCTTCTGTCTCTTCTGACAGACAAACACAAAAAAGCTCATTCATAAGAAGACTTCCACAACAGAAGATTTAGCACACCCGGTACTATAAATTAACGAGACATCTTTGTCATCCAGTGTCTGTTTACTTGGCCTCACCCTTTGTTTGGGCAGCACTTTTGCAGCCTTTGGTGAAAGAAGCCGCATGTTTGGATTCTTGACTAAAAGAAAGAGTAAGAATTTTATTGACATCTTTCTTGTCATTTTGAAGACACTGCAATACTGGGGGAACAGTGAGATTTAATACAAAATAAAAAGCAAATATAGTGTTACTCTGAGTTAGCAAAGATTAGGTAGAGTTTTTAAACCAATTAAATGTGAATAACTAAAACTGTTAGTGTTCTCTAAATAGGCTGGAAAGACAATTCCAAAGACAGTAATTGGATATGGATGAACTTCTTTCACAGGTTCTGTTTTGGCACAGACAAAATAGGTTAGAGGTGTGAAAAGCATACATGTGGTGTCGGCAGGTGGAAGAGTTGGCTTGACTGGCTGCCTGGTGTAGTCTGCCACTTTAGGTTTGGGCCGTCTGTTTGCTGACTTTAGCCAGCTAACCTCTGTCATATTATCGGTATCGGTGTCACTGAAGAGATGCTTCTTCACGTTTCGACCAGAAGGCTACATACACATACACACATGAACATCCACACACAATTACTTTTTACCTTGCCAAATACATTATAATGCACCTATGAAAACAGTAACATTGACAGGTCATTTTCACATTCAAAATTTACATGGTGTGTGCAATCTTTGACTTGAAAACTATTTCGTACAAATGATTAAACATGAAAAAACGAGAGGTACACAGGCATTGAAAATGTTAGTGAGGAACAACTTCTAAAGAGAATGGGAGAAGGAGAGGGAGCCGGATATCTCACCGATTACATAATAGTGAACATTTTTAATTTAGTTGTACAGATTGAGAACTTTTACTGCTCTGATACAGATGAAGGTCCCTATATGGCCATAAGGTCTTGTTGGAGCGCCGTAAAACATCAGAGATTTTAAGGACTTTAAGTATTAGTAGCTTATGCTGGAAAACACCCACTAAAAGATTTAAATGAATGTCTGACCTTCGTTCGAAGGTGCTTCTTAGCCGAGTTGGAGAGAGTCAGGGAATTACTGAGGACACAAAAATAAAAAAAAGATAAGCATATACATGTTTTGTGCCACTGGATTTATTACCTCCTTAAAGTCTCAGAATACAATGCAAACTGGTTATTCTTACATTACACAAGTGCATAATATAAGGTCCTGGATTACAGATTATAGATCCTAATGCTGTGCTTATTAACGGAGGATTTAGCACAGAGTCTTGATAAATAAGTGTTTGTAGCTACAGCATGTTGTTTTAGTCTGAGCCTGTATATTCACTGTACCAGAAATATACTGATTCAATTCTGGCCCATCAGGGCAGCATCAACAGCAGTTAGTGGGCCGGACAGTACATAAAGATATTACCTGCTTTCCATTCCAGACTTCTCAGAAGGCCTTCTAGATTTCTTCTGCAAAGAGAATGACTCATTTAGGACTTCTAAAATTAATACATGCAATACAATCCATGTTGGAAAACTATGTCCCTACCTCACCGAACTCCAGGCTGAATTCAAAAACATCCCTGTTGAAAATGACAACAGCTTTATATACACTTTACAATTTTTATACTTGCCACCTTAATATGATGTCTGGTGTTCTTCAATATTTGTTCTAAGTTGTAATGTTATAATTTAGTACTCATGCTGATTTGATGGTTTCTTGGACTGGTCATGTGACCCTGGAAATTTTGATGTCTTTGCCTAAAAGAACAATGACAATAAATATTGCAAAAACTAACTAATTGCACTCAGTTACATGCTTTAACTATCAACAAGATAAAGCAATGCCACTGAGATAATCGCTTACTTACAGTTGAAGCTGGACACCAACTCTTGTTGAAAATGTACCTGGAGAAATTTAAACACAAGGATTAAATAAAAATATTTGGAAATACAGAAACATTTCATGATTCCATGTTACCTGTTAGTTTTAAACTGTGAGGTAATCTCTGGTCCTACTTTAACAAAAGCAGTGCTCTTACAGTGGCTGGATATCTGATTCACCTCGCCATCTGTAGCTTTTGGTGTCTTCTAAAAAGAATAAAGAGTAAAGCTCATAATGTAATTTTTTACATAGTGGAATGTAGAACCAATTTTGGTAGTAGAATGTTAGTGTGTGTGTGTACCGCACAAAGTGCATCAGAGACAACAGTGTTACTGGAGTTTTTTATTTTACTCTGCCCAACCTATCAGACATATCTAACCTGCTGGTTCACCTGTCAGATGTAGTTATTTATAATAGTTCATCTGATGCTGTATAGTTTGTGTTAGTCATCCTGTAGTTCTTCATCTGTGACATTTTTGTTGGTGGACTATTCTCAGCCCAGCGGGGACACTGACCTACCTAAAAAGTCCAGATAATAATAATACCTGCTCACTAGTCGTCCTGTGGGGGTCTTGACCATTGACGAATTGGGTAAAGGGGGCTACTAAATGATGCAGAGAAACAATTGGACTACAGCCTATAACTGTAAACTACAAAGCACACCTATACTGTACGGGGAACTGATAAAAGACAGTCCCTTTTCTAAGCTACTTTTCTTCTAAAGTTGATCAAAATTTGGCTCTGTCATGACCTTTAAACTGTCCCTTCCAAGCTCTCACCATATCAGTGCTCTTTGTCGGTCTACTCTGAGGGGGTTTAGCTGGTTTGGGTCTCTGAGACTGTTTCACAGACCCAGGCCCCACCTCTGGACCTCTAGACACTGACAGGTGTAGCCCCACGGAGGACTTTTCTTTTGGAAGCGTAGTGCAGGGCTCCCCCTGCTGATCCTGTTCCCTCAGCACCTGCTCCAGTCTCTGGGTGAGCTGTGCATGAAGCTCCTTGTGGGTCAGGACCCCAGAACTGCGTTGGGCTGAGGATGGCTGTTGTGGGTGCTCCGTGCCAAGAGATGCTGGAGCACTGAGCTCTGGAGAACATAAAGATGCAGAGCAAGCAGACACATACTGTTCATATATATGACTCAAAAAGACATACAGGAATTTAAAATGTTACAAAAACTACCAAATTCATTGTACATTCATTGTACATTTATCATCAAATGCCACCCACTGCCACTGATAATGCTCATACTAAGCCTCACCTGACTGCCAAAGTTCCTGTAGACAAGGCAATAGTGATTCAGACACAGAAACTCTCTTGAGGCCTGGTAATCTGACAGAGAAGGAACACACAAAACTTCATACACAGCGAACCCAACATTGACAGAAAGCAGTGGAGAGAATGAAACAATGGGAAAACCTTACACAGCTAATTAAATTAAATACATTTGTATTTATTTTGTAACATTACTACAATTAATATCATAAGCAGTATTTTTTGTTTTATGGCAATAAAGATTATATATTTTTTTGCTGTCAGCAATTTTAACATGGATAGTTATGTCTCTCATTACATAATACAAAATAATACAAAGACATCATTAAAGATGATTTTGTATTTGAGTTAATGTTCCAAGAGACCAATTCTTAAACAAAATCCAAATGTTTATACTGTCATACTTACATAGAGGTTTCTTTTCTCAGCGCAGGCTGGGAGTCTGGAATTATACTGCTGTCTTTTTTACCAGAGTTTAAAAAAAAAGTTTTTAAACGTTCAAATTCAGTGTTCAGCGTGTTGTTAGAAATTACCAGGGTTACAACAGTGAATCAATACAATAAATAAATAAATAAATGAACTTTCATTTTCTGCATAATGCCAAATAATATAGATTAATCAATTTAGAATAACTGTTAATTAAAGCCCTAGACATATCTGATCTTTAACACTTAATGGACAACATAACTATACCTAAAGGCAGTTCGTCAAGTTCTTGATCATCTTGCAACATCTCTAGTACTCTGTTGATTGGAATGTGCTGCAGAGACAGTCAGTTCTGTTTCATTAAGGTCACATGAGTAACACAGGTAGAGAAATAAAAATTTGTCAAATAGTAATAACAACATCCCATACAGTAACTTACCCTGCGATATCTTTCTGCTTCTTGATGATCTTTCCTGTCCTGTGGTACACCTTCATTCTGAAGAGGTGCAATTGCCTAGTACCACACACACACACACACACTTTTTTATGAAAAAGAAGCTATGAATATAGCTTTTGTGTGACGCAGTATATTAGAACATACTGTATATACAGACCCGTTTTCTACTGTTTTCCTTGTCCTCACTGATTGAAGTCACCCTGTAGGATGAACTAGTAAACAAGAACTCTCTCAGTTCACTTTCCTTCTTGCTTGCTGATGAGGTCACCATCTCCAGAGATGGCTTTACCTTTGCTTTCCTAGCTGGGATATCTACAATAAAACAAAATAATGGCTTGAAAGACAAACGAAAATCACATATTGAAAAAGTAGTGATGACACATGCAAAAAAGAGCTGATGAGACAAGCATTATTTTATGAAAGTGTAGTCAGACACACCAAAACAACCAACAGATGTGTGAGTTGACCTACTGGCAGGAATAACACAACTGAAAGGGCTTCTTCCCAGCTTACGTCCTGCACTGCACGAAACATACATGCATGACTCGGAGATTTTACTCCTCAGTGGGGTTTCTGTCTGAGAGAGAGAGAGTGAGAATTAGACAGAGAACCAAGAATTAGGCCTTAACCATTATAGGTCAGAAGGAACACACTGAAGAAATAAACAGTATACTATAAGTTAAAAATAAAACTTGATGAACTTAAAACAGTATAGAAATGACAAATTATTACTTGATTGTGATGTTGTGCGCCTTTCTCGTGATATGACAAAAATTGGAATGGTGTGCTGTTCTTCACTGAGGAAGGCACTGTTTTCTCCACAGGTTCAGAAGACACCTGGCTCTCGGGAAACAGAACCTGCTCACAACATCAAAACCACATTTATCAGTCATATCTATACCTACATGAAACATATACATTAACTGCATTGTGATGTAAAAGTGATTTTATTTCACACGACGTATGAGAAAATGTCGATAGTGTCCATACCGGTAATTCAAAATCACTATCATAATGGAAGTGATGCTGGCATGGAAGTCTACTAATGGTATCAGGGTATATCTCACCTAATCCATCTTTGTTAAAAAAGCATATTTCATAAGCTACCACTCATATCACCATATCCTTTAAAATATAACGACAAAAAAGTTAAGAAACTGGAACTGACAAAACAACTGTACTGTTTTGTTTCTGACTTGGGAGCATAAATATTAACGTAGACGTTCTCAAACCAGTCCTCAGGGCCCCACAGGCGTCCACATTTTTGCTGTATCCAACTCGCTCAGGGATGTAGAAAAAAGTATAAATGATCTGGGGCGCATGAGGACTGGTTTAAGAAGTACTTTGCTAAAATTACAACACATTTTACAGTTTAATTAAACATTGGCCTGTGTGTCCACACAAGGACAGGCAAAATGATACCAAGCTCAACTGGAACATTTAAACTTCCCATAACCATCTCTACAATTTACTTTATATTACTTAATCTTTGCTTTAGTCAGACATGTTGCTCACCTGTGAACCTCCTTCATCCTGAATTATCTGAACAGTGGTTTTTACAACAGATGTTGTGGTCTTCCTGACAAACTTCTGAAATGTCCCAGGGATAATTTTTTATTTTAAAATTAATAAAACCTTTTACAGTGGTACTACAATTTTATAAAACAAATGATACATTTAGACTTAAATCAGATCACCATTATTATTCAATTCAGTCAATTATTGTTAATTAGAAACAAACCTGACATACATTGCTCTAGTTTAGCTAGAAGGCACTGTGTGTACTATGAAAAAGTTAAATTCAGCATTTTGCTCTGTATCACCCCATCAAACCACAGACTACAGCAAACACTTGGTTTACCACAACTCACTTTATTCTTGGCCTCGCCATACACTTTCTTGGCAGTCTGGAGAACGTCTAAGGAGGAGCTGAAGTGGATGGCGAGTCTAGAGCCCTCAATATTGCTCACACACACCGGCTCAGTCAGAACCAGCTGGAGCACCTTTACGTCTTTCTCCTCTAGGAAGACACACTCAGTAAAAATATTCTTTAACGTTCACTTTCTCCACTGGATATAAGCATTTTACCTAAATACTTCAGGAGCACGCAGATTGGTAAAATTGTCTTTTTTGTCTAAGTCAGTTTAAAGCAACATTCCAAAAATGTAATTACGTAAACTTGGTGTACTCAAATGATGTTTTTAGTCTCAAGTGTTATTATCTGATTACCTTTCACTGTGTAACTGTAGATCTCATTTTCTGCTATGCACAAAGTGTCCCACTGTCCCTCCTGAAGAGACATGAAAAAACCCACAAAATCCAGGTGTAGAAATACATAAGTATTTTTTTAACAAAAAAAAGTACCTGGGCTTGATCATCAGCTAGACAGAAGTAGAAGGAGATGCTTTGGCTTCCGAGGTTAAAGTCAATCCAGAATTCCTTCAGGTTCTCATCCACAGGCATTAGCAGCTGTGAGCATTATCACCATTACACTTCTGGCTCATCAGATATTTAGAACACTGCTATGCTTCACAAAAAGTATTACAGGTATGTGCACAATAATTTACTAGCCTAACATAATTTTAGCTAAATACAGACTGACCGCATGCTTGTCCAAAAACACCTCAAGACAAGGGTAAGAGTACACACTGTAAGAAAGTAAACATAACACTGTTAATAATGCTACCGAGGAAACAATCACAATGTTAAACCCTACAGTTACTTAAGTGTTAATGATTGTACCTTCGTCCATCGCCTTGCATTCCATTTACCATATTTAAAAATTTCCGGCAGTCCTGCAATTTAAATCAAGGTTAAAAAAAAGGCATCAATCACTTTACCCAATTTGCCAGTGATTATTCTTGACTGCTTACATTTATGTAATTAAGTCTATATTAATTTTTAAGCACCTACTTAATGATTGACTGTATGCAGTAAATCTAGTAAATAGTGACAACTATTTTTTTTTCTTTCCATCTAGACAAATAAAGCACCCAGTTTTATGTAAATTCTAGGGTGATACTTACATTCTCATATCTAAAACACTAATGTCATCTAGTACTGATAAACATCTAGTACTGATAAACATCTAGTACTGATAAACATCTAATACTGATGTACATCGCTTTGTACAAGAGTGTCAGCTAAATTGTCGTAAAGGTTAAACATGTATACACATTTCTACTCATCTAGATAAACATACACTGATAAGTGACAGCTACAAAAAGAAAAAGAGTTTTAGCAACAGACTCTGATATAAAATCTCACCGTCTCGAACTCTGAGTCCTGAATGTTGCTAAACGCAGATGCAACAAACTCCATGCTGAACCAGCGATCAGACAGCTCCCTCCGCTGGCCATGAGAAGTCATTCTACACAGAGCCTCCATCAAAGCCACCTGGAGATCATAATCTACACAGTACCAAGACCCCACATTAAAACACCCATCAGGCATACATTGTTTATTAACTTTTTTTGTCTCATGGCAATTTTTAACATGTTTTGTAGAAACAATTATAATTAATGTCCACAGTTAAAATTTGAAACAAGATTTCAAGAGTATCATTTTTCACCCACCGCCTCCTTTGAGGATTCGACTAGCCAAACCATCCCTGTAGGGAAGGAAATAAAAACAGATTTTTCAAAATTTAATGGAATACATACTATCTCCATTTATACTTAAAAACTGGAGCATGTACATCACAGTGGATGTCTCCTGAGATGACAATATCTTCTTCTCTTTCTTCAGTTCTCCTGGGATCTTTCCCAGGATTACATTCAGTTTCCTGACTGCCTGTTATTGAGAACAACATGTTTTAGATGTTTTAGACCATAATTCAGTTATTATAAGATAATCAAGACATAAACTTTGTATTGTTTCAGATAAGATACTAATAAGTGGTAAAGATTTACTAAGACGATTTTAAACATACATAAACATTTTAGAAAATGTAAAATGATTATTTGTTAGCTGTGCCGCCTTTCTTTAAAAAACACTAACCTCTTTTTGGATAAGAATGTTAACTTGGGCATCAGAGGCCAGCTTTCCAATATGATGAAGAAAGGATTCTGTTACCTGGTATGCACCTGGAAAAAAAGCTGGAAACTGAACTAAACATCTGATAGCTGATGTCCATTTTTGACTACAATTTTTAAATGTTATTTTACTATTGTAAAGACCAAGCTATATGATAGCTTTAAAATGAAATGCACGCTTACCATCTTTGCAACTTCCATGAATAACCTAAAGGGTTACAGGATTGAAAGTAAGGGAGAAATACATTAATTCAAATATTTTAAAAAAAAATACTGAAACTTTCTACACACTGTGAATTATACATTTGGTGAAATATGTATGGAGCTGTAATTACTCACCATCAGTGCATCAAAGAAATCTTCTGCAAGGTTTATCATCACCTCATTCCTCAGTGGCCCAGCTTTAGTCCAGAACTTTCTGAGTTTTTCAAACCACTGAACCATGTAAACATGCATACCTCAAATCAAACCTACATTCTATCCCATCAGAAAACAGGACGCAAGAATAACACAAAGGCCTATGTACTTATCTTTCTGACAAGTCCTTGTGACACCACTGCGGATATCCCTTCTCCCCTTGGAAAGACCAGCGTGTTCCCCAACTTGTGAAGGACAGTAAACACAACTGAAGCATTCTTCATATTCTTGAGGTCCAGTTCCTATACAAAGCATAAATTCATAATCTGGCATTGTATCATTGTTGTTTTCATAAGACATGGCAAAAACTAAACAAATACCAACCCTGATGATCAGTCTGTCTAGTTTGGAAATGAACTGCCTAGAGCATTTTGAAGTTTTCCCCTCTCTGGTCTCATCTAGTAAAAGCTCCTCCAGGGCCTGAAAGTTACCGTATTTCAAAGCCCTGTCCAATAGACTCTCCACCTGAGAACGTATGTTTATACAGTTAATAAGTCAACACCTCATAACAGTAATATTTGCTAAAATACTAATTGGTTACTAAGACTGGTTCTGTCAAATATCATGCAAGTTTGCACCACTAGGCAAAGTTTCCCAACTCTGATAAGCATGTCAGAGATGTTACTAGTAGTATAGTGTTAAGTAAGTAGTATAGTGTTACTTGGCTATTGAGAAACCTTCCCTTGTATCTGAAACCTACACTCATGATGACCAGTTTCTGCTGGGACTGAAATTGTAAACATGTTTGCTCCCCGCACATCACACATTTTATAAGCCTCAACAGAAACAGGAATCATGCAATGCAACGTTAGTTGAGGATAAAAATACACACCTATACAGAGTTTAATGCATGTTGTTATTTGGGCATTTCATACGTGACACAGTTATTTTGTTCTCTTAGGTAAGTTCTCACCTGCTGGTCTGGATCAGACGCCATGAGTCCAGCCAATCTGACCTAGAGGAAGTAGTACTTTTCAGTTAATATCACTCATAAGCAGGCAAATATTTAAAAGTCAATCTATCAATAAACAAATCCAGTTCTGCTGATTGTTAATTGAACACTGTTTTTTGAACATAAAATTATTACTTTTGCAAATGTTGCTACCACTGTTAGTATTATTATTAACAATAATAACAATAAGAAGAAGAAGAAGAAATGTTAGAAGTGGCATAAAGAGAAACTGGTATTACAAGCATTACTGATTACAGTTATATTTTGAGTGTAAATGTAACTGCCTCAGAACTGAGTAGAATAATCTAATTTGCGAAAATGAAACAGCTGTGAAGGTATCTAAGTTAAACGAACACTATATGGACCAAGATACTGGGAAACACCTGTTTTTCAGGGTCGGCCTTGGACCTTTATTTCCAGTGAAAGACTATCTCAATGCGTCAGAAGACCAAAACATTTTTGACAGCGCCATGCTTCCAACTTTGCGGACCCAGTTTGGGGAAGAACCTTTTCTATTCCAGCATGACTGTGTCCCAGTAACGGACACAAAGCAGCTCCATAAAGACGTGGCTGGAGGAGTTCAGTGTGGAAGAACTTGACTGGACACACAGAGTCCTGACCTCAACCCCATCCAGCACCTTTGGGATGAACTGGAACGGAGATTGTGATCCAGACCTTCTCACCAACATCAGTGTCTGACCTCATAAATGCTACAGAATGAATGGACACAAATTTCCAAAGAAACTCCAAATTCTTCCAATAAGAGGGGAAGCTATACGTCTCTAAGTTATATTTGAATGCAACCGCATTGAAGTCCCTGTTGGTGTTAGAACTTAGATCGGGCCCAAAAAATGAAACCCAACCCTACCCGAGCCCAGCCCAGCCCGACACATTAACTGTAATTATAGACCCGAGCCCGAATTAAACCCGACAATTTTTAAGACGTGCTCGGGCCGGGTTCGGGCAGAGAATCTAAACTCTAACGTTAGTTGGTGTAACGTTAATGGTCAGGCGTCCTAATACTTTTGTCCACACAGTGAGTAATCTCATACCGGATTGCATTTATTTTCAGATATTTACAGCTTCATTTATCACAGCAATCAAGCGTCAAGACTCATAACATTACCTCTTCCAGAAAGCCTGTCTGTCGTTCCCAAAAAACGTTAAAAATGTCTGGTTAGCCGTGCTAGCTATGACATAAAATATAGGGTGTACATTAATTGGGTAACTATATGAAGAAAATATCTGAACATTATAATTTTGTATACATATACATACTTATATAAAAATATGTATACACAGTACGTGTGTGTGTATTATTAAACGCTCCACTGCTAGCTAACCGTTTTACCTCAGATTTGACCTGAGACGTTCAGTCCAATATACTTGTAAAAACTATTATTTTACCAGACTCTTTAGCGAAGTTAAAGCTTTCATTTAAGTCTTGTATTTAAAATCCTTCAGGTAATGTGATTCTACAAGTAAATTGTGAAAGAAACAACTACTTAGAGGCTAAAACATCTCACTCTGCTCTATCTTGTTCTTTCTCAGCAGCGCGGGAAAAGAAGTCTCGCGCGAGTTCAAAACAAAAACAGAGCTCACTGTGATTTTACACACAAAAATCGTTTAAAAAACTGAGTCAAAATCAATTTATTGAATTTAACAGCAGAGTGAAGGTTTTACAGGCACTTCCGTCATTCACAAGAGGATTTGGCAAACAGTACATAGTAAAAACAAAGTGATTCATTACATGGACAAAAGTATTGGGACGCCTTTAATATGGAGCTGGTCCCCCTTTGCAGCTATAACAGTTTCCACTCTTCTTGGAAGACTTTCCACAAGATTTTGGAGTTTCTGTGGGAATTT
>JBBPCY010000136.1:1671214-1692459 GCA_037974405.1 Brachyalestes nurse
TATATATATGTGTGTATGTATGTATGTATATACGTATACATAGACAAAATTATCTGACCATTACACCAACAGGGACTTTAATGACATTGCATTCAAATACATAAGACTTTAATGTACATAGACTTTAACATGATTAATATGATGCAGCTATAACAGTTTCCACTATTCTTGTTTTCTGCACTGAACACAAAAAAGTCTCAGTCAGTCTCTCAGTCAATACAACTATCTTCAAATGCAAGCAAAATGCCATGTTATCCTTTGCTAGATTATGTAAACAAATAACTATTTAAACAAATAAAACATAAACAAATATTTTGTATTGAATTGTAGTATTAAGAAACAAATTCTGTGTAACTATGATCGTAAGTTGATGTAGTATTTGGATGAATTAGTGTTCAAAAGTGTCAACTGCTGTAAATAAATGTAGCTGGGCTAATAAGCAATTCTGAACAAAACTGCTAAATTGGCACAAAATGACTCACTGCTACTAAAATACTGAGGTAAAAATGCTTAGTGAATTATCCATAAATCAATAAATGATCCCAATCCTAGTTAAAACAATGCAAACAGACCTTTAACATCATAAAACATCTCTCATTTACTATATGTGGCCTTATCAATGCATTTTACTCCTCTTTTACATTTTTCTTTTACATTACACATGCATTATATACTCACACACACACACACACACACACACACACACACACTTTCCCTGATCAGCTACATCGCTTTAAACCAGCAGCACTGATCACAACAGCATGTTGTCCAAGCTTTTTCATGCCTTTTTTAGACTCTAAGACAGGAATGCACTCGTATCCAGCAGAATTAGTATTCCACACAGAGCAACACCACAACGGGGCAATGCCGGCTGATAACACACAACACAGCCTAAGAACAGGAAGGATAGAATTTTTACGTAGCCTGATTATGACTTTTTTTGTTTGTTTTTGTTTTGTTTTTCATTTCAAATCCAGGAAGTAGCTTATCTCTGTTTGCTCTAAATATTAAAATGAACACTGGCCTGTTAGCCTGGTGGAAAACAGCAGGAAGCGCTGTGAATCGTTTAAAGCAGCTTTTGTCAGTTCTAGTCCTGGCGACCTGACGTTCTGGACAATCTTTGTGTTTTTCCTAATCTACACAGCCAACAGAGCCCATGAGAAGCTTGTTAATGAGATAATGAGTTGATTCAGACGTGCTAGATAAGACAATTGTGCAGTGTGGGGTCACCAGGCCTTAGATGAGGAACCTCAGGGTTCAAACACTGTACGCTCAACACGGAGAGATCAGAGGAAAGGAAAAGAAATGGATAATATTCCAGCGGCATCTGTTTGTACTAAACTTTCATGACTACTGACAGCAGTTATAAATAATACTGTAACCCACCAGCCTGCAATTTAAAAAATAAAGCTTGAGAATTTTGCTCCCATCCTTTTCCCAACAAAAACACAGCCTGGTTTCAGACTAAAACCAAACACAGAAACTGTCCATAAGTGTGTAGTTCTAAGTGATTTTGGAAGCATTACTAATGCAAATAAAGCAATAATATCCAACCATCCATTACGCTATTCCTTAACCAGAGACACAGGGCATAAATAATAACAAGAAGAATAATACTAATACTACTACTACCTCTACTATGAATAATAATAATGACAACAACAACAGCAACAAATAGACATTTATGTAAAATGCCATTCAATGAGATTTTTAAAAAGCTTTGGCCTGTATATCAGTTGACTAATAATATCCCTAATATAATTGATAATTGTGATTCTTGGTTTCAGCATCGCTACAATCTGAACTCAACATTTCCCACTCATACTTTTCTATTAAAAGAACACATGACAATTAAGAGAAAAGTGTATACGGTTTATATTTAAAGTAAAAGAGATGTGCGATATTTGAGAACTGATAATCATATCAGCCAGTAAAGCAATTTTTTACCTAAAACGACTGAAATAAAAGAAATATCTATACGTAAATGTAAATGTCACACACGCGACACGGGACTGGAAATGAGTCATCACCCCCACCCCTGCCAGCTCAACTCTTACTCACGTACCTACACTTCTAGTGTGTGAATGAGAACATGGATTCCGCTGGGACTCTTTACTCCTTGTGAGAGTGTTCTCAGATCAAAGCGCGTGGATTACCAACTCTCTTCTGTGACTCCGCGATTGGATTTACTTCTGTGACAGTATATTAGAAATACATCAAAATTCTGGCCAATAAAAAATTGATTTAAATCTTGTTTAGAAAGATTCCTTTTGCTCCTTGTGCAGACACAATCAAACTGTTAAAAGGATTTACAGTGAAAAATGATGGTGATCTGGAATACAGCAAAACAACAAAACAGAAGGAAACATTCTCACTAGCAACTTAGAACCATCTGTAGCCACAGTTATTGAGATAAAGTGTTACAAACAACAGTTAATCATCAATGATGATGATTTTGTAGCCTATACAGTAATTGTTTGTCATTTTCATTTTTTTTCAGTTTTATTTAATTGTTTTAAAAGAGTTACATCAGATGATTTCATTGTTACCACAATTTTTAGCCCCATAAAATTTGGTATCCACCCTCCAGCCACAAATGTCCACTCAGGTCAGGCCCTGTCTTATACACTGATAAAACTGGGGTAACCTTTATCAGTGTGTAGGACTCAAACATATATGTGGCTGGTAGGACTGCTGGATATGAGCACATTATTTCATAATCATTTGAAACAATGCTTCATTCGGCAACAACAGCAAAACTATGTAGGAAACATTTCATGAATTATAATGTACTGTTTTGAACAAAATCATTTAGATTTATTCATTTAGATCCCACAACCAACTTGATTCATTAAAGCGCCCACATAACATCTGAGTTTACTTGCAGTCAACAATACATAATTTAGTAGTTTGGTATTGTGCTCATCTGCAGATGGGTATCACAAATGGCAAATATCAGAATAATGATTAAGAAATAATATCTCATGCAGCCTCAGTGGCTCGGAGTGATTATATAAGCCTTTCATGAATCAGGCTGCACTCGAAAGAAACAACTGGGACTGATACGCTTAGTGGGAGGGAGGGTAAGTGATTGTGTCATTATGAAAGGCATGTGCAGGATGAGATGGTAACAACCAAGATCTGTTCCTCGAAGACAAAGAAGAAGAAAAGAGAGAGGAAATAAGAAATCACAGCTTTTCTCCCACTCTAAACCTTGACCTCACCAGATCATGATTTTTCAGACCATCTAAGTAGGTCATACAGATAAGATATTGATACTGGCTAAACCTAACTTCATGATACGTCACAGAACACAGAACACTAATGGGTTTGCCAAAACATTATGACTCAGCCTTTATCCAGTAGGCCTTTAAATAGCTTGGTTATCTGAGCAATCAAAGTACCATGTCATCCCTAATATTGGTTTTAACCCTTAGAACTAGAGATGGGCCCGATCCGATATGATATCGGTATTGGGTCCGATATAGCCGTAAATCCGATATCAGAGATCGGTCAGACAGCCCCGATCTCTATTTTCCAATTTGCAGCTTGCGCTGGACCTTGTGCAAGCACCCAAAAGCAAAAGGAATATGAGAGAAGACTGTTAGCTCTCCCTCCCTGGTGTGTTTTGTTTGGTGTGCCCTCTCCGCCCCCTCTATCTCTCAAAACACAAGCCTAAAGGTGGGCATCTCTTAACTCGGCTGGTCCATCTTAAATACAGAAGTGGTTTGATTACATTCTGCCTGTGTCCTGTAACCAAATTCACGTTATTTTAAATGTATGAGTTTTGCACTTTACTTTCTACAAAGTTGTTGCTGCTAAAATGGACATAATACTATTTGGATGATTCAGCCAAGATTGATGTGTTTTTGATATTTACAAAATGTTACAGCTGTTGCTACCTTTTTGTGAAATGTGATGTAAATAAATTCCTTTGGAATGCCTTTAAATTCAGTGTAGTTGTGAATATGTTTTGCTCTTCTAATAAGTGCTTAGTAGTTTATATATTCTGTGATGTAACCTTACTAACAAACAGCACAATTTCAATTTCAAAAACGTGGATCGGCCCAGCACTAATAAGAAGTCTTAGTAAGGTGTTGGGCCACCACGAGCCTATAGACCAGCTTTTGGCATGGATTCCTCCGTCTCTGGAACTCCAATGTTCTTTAGGAGGTCTTTTGACGATGGATGGAGAGGTTGGGAGGTTAGGGTCGAAATCTCTAGCAGGAGTTTAGTTGGGCTATGATCATGTGACTGTGAAGGCCATTACATAAAACTGACATCATTTTCATACTCATCTTACCAACGTACCATTCGGAGAGCGCTCGTGGGCTTTGGGTGGGTGCACAGTCTCTTCTCAAAGAAACCACTCACCTCATGATAGAAATGTTTCATACTTGAGGCCCTGGACCACTCACTGCACATGTCAAGTACTCCAGCCATGTCTTTATGGAGCTGCTTTGAGTACTGGGACCAAAGCATGATGACCGTCTGCCTGATGTGCTGTCTTCTACTGCCCAAACAGCTTAGAGCAGTGGTTTGTTCCTGAACAGTGCAGTCTGTTTAATAGGGTGCTTTATCCTGCAGAGGGAAGCCCCTAACGTTGCTGAAACACTATTGGCAGAGAAGGGGGGTGAACCTGGTCTGCAACAATGTTTAGAGAAACGTATAACTTCAAAAGACTTTAGTATAAAAGACTATTTAGTTAAATTTGTTGTATGTGATATACTTGGTTTCGTACTGTTAAAAGTAAATTTTGTATCTTCAGAATCTCTTCTGTTTTTATTTCTGGGCTTCATTCCTGTCTGTGTGCTCATACATGTGTGTCTTATAGGACTCGGAGGGCATTGACATCATGCTGGGCGTGTGTGCCAGCGGCCTGTTGATCTACAGGGACCGGTTGCGTATTAATCGCTTTGCCTGGCCCAAGATCCTCAAAATCTCCTATAAAAGAAGCAACTTCTACATCAAAATCCGCCCTGGAGAGGTAGAGAAAAAGGTCTTTTGAATTTTTCAAGGTTTTCTTCTTCAATACTTTTTATAAACACATATTTTTTCGATTTGAGAGTCATGACTTTTTCATACACACACACACACGTGCGCGCACACACACACACACACACACACATATATAATGTGTGTTGTAAATAAAACCTTAACATACACTTTTGCCCCTTTAACATTATTATGTTTGAGTTTCTGTTAATGGACATCTGACAGAGGAAAATATAGTTGTAACCTAGTGTCTTCTAATAGCTGCTCAGGGACTGAATCTTGATAGGAGAAGAGAAGAACTGTGTTCTTAATGACTGCAGTGATAATGTAGAACATAGTTTTCAACCATTTTCTTGTGTTATGGAACTTTCACACAATGTAAAGGGAAGATTTAAAGGGGCTGGGACCACGGAAGTTCCATTGTTCCAATGTTCCATTGTGCATTCACAAACCCTGTTCTGCCTTATTTACACTCTGCCAGGAAAAGCTGTATCAAAAGCTGTATTTTACCTGCTTAATTGTAGTTTAATACTTTGATACTTAGTCATTGTGAGATCTTTTTGAACTTATTTAAATAATTTAATTAATCAAAATCTTTACCTCAAGTTGAATTAGCTGTTTCTTTTTTATTTTAACACAGAGAAACCAGGAGGAGGGCAAGTATCAAGAAATAGTGGATCCATTGAGTAGTAACTGTTACAACTGATGACTTTTCAAAATGGAAAAAATGAAAAGTGAATGTGTAAATGGCAGCCTAAGGGCAGTTTAGTCGAAGACTGTTATGATCAGTTATTATACACCTAAGCACTTCCTCATATTCACAGAGTTTTTATGACAATTCATTCATGTCTACCTGCAGCCTGTCCTAATTTGAAGAACTCACTGAACCATGTTCTACACACAGTATTCTGAGTTGCACCTCTTCACCGTCTCATCTGTAGTAACACACTGCCCTTCTCCCTTCACCCCCTCCTACACATGCACACACACTCCCCTGCACCTCCAGTATGAACAGTTTGAGAGCACCATTGGCTTCAAGCTGCCCAACCATCGAGCCTCCAAGCGCTTGTGGAAGGTCTGCATTGAACACCACACTTTTTTCAGGTAGGCTCTCGCTGCACTCCTCACAGAACACTCCGCTCCAGGGCTTGACCCATACAGAAATGTGAGATACTGATAGGATTGCAGCTTTAAGGAGCTGAAAATATCCTGTAAATGAGTGAATACAGGGGGTCCTCGAGTTACACAGATCCCTTCCTGCGACAGTGACGTAACCTGGTGTAAGCCAAAACACACCCAGTCTCTTACTGATTATAATCCTGCATCATCAAAACTAAGCCACAGAAGAAGAAAAAGGACTTAAATGTACACTGTACTGTAGTAACAGAAAAAATGATAAACAAAAGAGTGTAAAAACACTTTGAACACTTCAGAATGGTGAAGTCCCTCACTCATACGCAATGTTTCTGCGTATTCTGCGTATTCTTCCACCGCACGCAAGTGAACTAGTAAAGGCAGTGAGTGTGGAAAACTAGAAACGTCGTATGTCGAGGCTGTCGTAGCCCGAGGACCTCCAGTATTGACCAACATAATTGTGATTCCATTAAATGAAAAAACTGCACGGTCAGTTTTCAGCTCTAAATCGTCAAATTCTTGTTGGCAGTAACGCTTCTTAAATAGGCACCAAAACCTTCACTACAAAAATCAGTTTATTTCCGTCAGCTAGTAGTTGCTCTTGAAACGTAACCCCTGCGATTTTCGGGGGTCTACTGTAATGATAAATCAAAATAATTTTATCAGACAATTTATTGATCAGGCCCTTCCTAGCACTGTTCATTTTCTTTATTTTACATCACTAGGAGTCTGAGGCATGAGTGATAAATAAATACCCCGTAAAAAAACACCAGTCAGCTACAGTGAAGTGTGAGGGCTGTGAATCTGTGCATCATTTCACTTTACTGCGAACAACAGAGTGAAGTCAGTAAAAAGAAATCTCGAATGTCTGAGTGAAGTTTTTTTGGACCTTCTCGTTCCACAGACTGGTCTCACCTGAACCCCCGCCTAAAGGTTTTTTAGTGATTGGCTCCAAGTTCCGCTACAGTGGGCGGACGCAGGCGCAGACGCGGCAGGCCAGCGCTCTGATCGACCGGCCGGCGCCGCAGTTTGAGCGCTCCGTCAGCCGGAGATACTTACTGTCCCGCAGTCTGGATGGAGGTGGGTCTTCTGAGCTTCTTCCTAACCTCAAACCTTTCTGCATTACTATCCCAGAAGATCTGATATAAATAATTAGCCATTTATTCTACGCATTTCCCATCGTAAAGGCATGCACTGGTGCAACATACAAGATCATTTATTTTAATAAATTAAGAAATTATAAACAAACATTTACTTTTTTACATTCTGTATCTTTACAAATGTCAGAAAAGTCTTAAAATACTTATACGTTATAAATGTATGTGTACATTTGTACAAATAAAACTTAATTATATGGATGTAAAGGTATTTATTGCTGTTTAAATTAATATTGTGTAATTATCATGTGATTATTAATGGCAGTATTTTATTGCTGTTAGCAGATGTTCTGAGTTTAATCTCCTGAATCGTCTGTAGTAATGCAGTCTGAAGCCCAGCACTGTTACTATGACTGTAACCCTCTGGTTCAGAAAGAGACTCTGAGTGGCTTTTAAATTGATATCTCTGGCATCTTACGCTGCGGCAAAGTGGAAAACTACAGTTTCCCTCGAGAGCCTCCACTGTAACAAGAATCCAAGAAGTGTATGAACACTACAGTCTCAGAGGAGCTGGACCCACTGAGCATATATAATGTACACACACTTACTATTACTTACTATTACTTACTATTCTTACTATTACTTACTATTACTTACTATTACTTACTATTCTTACTATTACTTACTATTTCTTACTATTCTGACTATTACTTACTATTCTTACTATTACTTACTATTTTTTACTATTACTATTCTTACTATTACTTACTATTACTTACTATTCTTACTATTTTTACTATTACTTACTATTACTTACTATTACTTACTATTCTTACTATTACTTACTATTCTTACTATTCTTACTATTACTTACTATTTCTTACTATTGGATGCAAGTCATGAAAACTGTGCAAAATACGTCGAACGCGCAGAACATGCAGAACACACAGAACATGCAGAATACGCAGAACACGAAGAATATGCAGAACATGCAGAATACGCAGAACAAGGAGAATATGCAGAACTCGCGGAATGCGCAGAATATGCAGGACATGCAGAATATGCAGAACACGCAGAATACGCAGGACATGCAGAATACGCAGGACATGCAGAACACGCAGAATATGCAGAATACGCAGGACATGCAGAATATGCAGAACACGCAGAATATGCAGAATACGCAGAACACGCAGAATATGCAGAACACGCAGAACACGCAGAATACGCAGGACATGCAGAATACGCAAAACACGCAGGACATGCAGAACACGCAGAATACGCAGGACACGCAGAATACGCAGAACATGCAGAATACGCAGTAAGAGTTTTTACACTCATTTTTTCTACAGTACAGAGTACTAGGACAGTATATTTATGTCCTTTTCCTTTTTCTGAGTCTCAGTTGTGTTTTTCTGTTCTAGATAATGATTTGTGTTAGGATCTGAGGCTACAGTGTGTTTCCACTTAAGCCATAATTCGGGTTACATCTGTGTCCTAACTCTGATGAAGCTTATTCTATCCACTCATACTGTTAATGCACTGGATTCTTCAGGGGTGAAAACTAAGCAAATAATACGCATGTGATTGATCACCTACACAAAATAATGTGAATAATCACGATTTACTATTTAATTCTCAAATGAATGTAAAGAAGTGCACATTAAAGCTTAGAGAAACCTTCATGCTTCTCCTGTTTAATGATCTGACTGTGTTACTGCCAGCCTCTGCTCTGGGGGACACGATGGACCGGCTGTCTCAGCACACACCGAGCGAACCTGCACACAGTCTGACCAGAGACGAGCTGGACCAGGACTACATGGAGGCCGGCCAGGACCAGGATCTGTACCAGGATAGAGATCAAACTGATGATAAAGGATCAGAATCTGATGGCACTCCCTCAAAGACCATGGAGCTGAAGGTAGAGTGAAACTGTTGATAACTGTATGGAATGAAAATTATGTGAAAATAGAGGCAGAAATGTCTTGGGAAACTTATTCAGTATGAGAAATGCAAGTTTAAAAAAAGACTCAGACATCATTTCAAAGCTCCTTATGTAACGACAAGTGCAATTAAGTAGCAGTAGGAGAAGAATTCTCGAAATGATCTGAAATACAATTGAAAAGTAAATGACGTTCCAGCAGTAAATGAATATTCAGCAGATATTTACACTCCGCTCTCAGAATCCAACCACATTATGTTAACACCTGACTAACACTCACCTCTGGCCTTGCCTTCTCCTCCAATTCAAACTCTAATCCATCTCCTCTTAGGCCCCTGTTCCCTGTCCCTGCCCACCCCCTCTTCCTCCCTGCACTCTTTATCTCTTCCTCTCTATTTCCCTTTTTACTGCTGCTGCTCAGGAGCTCATACTGGAATATATTCCTCTCTGTTTTCTTAATCTCTCCTCTCTGGGTCTTCCTGACTTTTCCAAATCCACCAGTACACTTTCCTGCTTTTGCTGCAAATTTCTCAATCTAATCCAGATTAATTTCTCTGCTATCTTTTAATCCCTCCCTCCGCTTTCTACTAATTGCTCTTTCCTCTATTCTCTTGCTTGCAGAGGGAGGAGCCCGGCTCTCCTCTAGACTCTAAGGCAGAGGTATTTTATGGTGTCTAGCACATGTCTGTCTATCTGACTGTCCGTCTGTCTATGTGTCTACCTCTTTGTAGATCCCAGTAGCATGGCTGTGAAGTTCGTTATGATGGGCGATGAGGTCACCATTTCGTTAGTGATGCCACAGAGCATGATCACATGGCTTCTTCCGCCACCAAGCCAGTCTATTTAATCAATAATCAATCACTTTTCAGATGGAGCAGTTATTTACCCAGCCATGATCTGTTCATGTTCTTTTGAAGCAATTGTTGGCAATCAGTCAATCAAGCAATCAAACAATCAGTCAATTAATAAGTAAATAATCACATTCAGCTTGATAGAATATGGTTGGAGTTGTGTTTCCGGTTTAAAATGCAACACTACTAAACAGTGTTGTAGCATATTGGAATCAGCCCAGTTGTAAATGGCAGATTTGCAGTTACATTACATTCTTCCATTAGATTACATGCCAAAAACTACTAGGTGCTCAGTGTATATGATTACTTAAATACTCAGTTACTTTATCCAGGTCCCAGTATTCCAATGCTGAAATTGATATTTGGATATTCGTTATGCTGCCTAAAAATATTCAGTAAAAATTCAGTAAAGTAGTCAGTAAAAAAAATATGAATCATGAATTATGACTGTTTTATATTAGCTAGAACAAAACGTACGGAAACGATCCTCCTCTGTTCTCAGTGTTACTTTGACTGACTAATATAAACATTACCAAACAAAAGGGCTCCATAGGATTTTCACCAATTTCTGTAAAACTTGTCAGAATGCTTTAAAATGGCATTTGTGGGAAGAGCATGGATGTGTCAACAAATTACTCAACGGATAAGAATGAATTCAGGATGAGTAAAGTTCTGTCCTTGTGTTTTGGGCTCACTACTTCAGTGAATAGTTTTGGAGTTTCGGAGCGCTCTGGCAGTTTAATGGTTGAGAGGAGCTGAGACAGATGGTACAAGAAATAGCTGAGTGGTGTGAGCATATTGCCAAATTGCTTCATTTGAGTGTTGAATTGAGTGGATCAAAGAGTGGCGCACACACTGCTTCCTACTTTAGATTCCTTTCAGAAGTTTAATGGTATTAGAGGTGACATTGCTGAAGAATTTTAGGTGTTTCGCCTCATGTATGTTTCAGGCTGCCCTTCATGAGAAAGTCATTTGTGTCAGTGGCCTGGGTACCTGTAGTTAGAAATCTGCATTCAGCCTTGAACTGAGAAAATATCACAGTGATGTGTGTATTTGGGACATTGACACAATCTTGTCCACTCTCTGCAGTTTCATGCCTGACTTGAGTGAGTGAGTGTGTGTGTGTGTGTGTGTGTGTGTGTGTGTGTGTATCTGAGAGACTTGTTTGTTTGGCTGCTTGCCTTGCCCTCTAAACTCAACCATGCTCTGCCTCCTTGTCTTCACTCCACCACGTCTCCCCCGCCACTTCCTTGCTGTGTATCGTCTTGCGCCATACCTCACTCCCACACCCCCCTTGCAGTCGGACCAGGATTTGGCCCCACGCCCTAAACAGGAGGTACTGCGTCCACTGCCTGAGCTGTTTGTGTCTAATAGGGTCCTGTCTTTAGTTTCTGTCCTTTTCCGTGAGCACACGTCACACGACCTGGACTAAAAAGCATGAACCGCACAAGCCTCTCTCATGTTTATGTGGTGAAGGGTTCATTTGAAAGGCTTCATTGCTACACAGTTAAATGTTTCTTTAACCTAATTTAAACATGTTGCCTTGGTATCATATGGCTGATTACCACAGGGTATAATTTTGACAAATTTTCCTGAAAACAACAACTTTTTGACTGAAAACCCAATTATAATAGAAGCCAGTGGGCAGTTGCTTTAGAGAAACCCTGAAAAACCCTGAAGTATTCCCTTAATTTCTTGCAACTATCCCAGATAAATGTATAAAATAATCACCACCTGTGTATTCTCCTTTACAATACACACAAGGCCAGACGCCCACTGTTGCCCAGTCTGCAGTACATACCTAATGAATAGATGTGATTTCACACATTGTAATGAGGAAGTTTGCCTTGTTGACACATTTGTTTTGCAGCAGTTCCTGGATAAGCCAGAGGATGTACTGCAGAAGCACCAGGCCAGCATCAACGAGCTGAAGAGAGCTCTGAGGGAACCCAACAGCAAACTGGTCCACCGAGAGAAACGCCTGTCCACTGCCTCTTCTGGTAGCACTCCAGAGAAAAGAGCTGTGAGTATAAGAGGCTTAAAGGTCCCACAGCAGGATGTTTTATTACACAGCTTCAACAATAAGCATGGTCCTCACAAGGGCTGCACCGTACAGACCGCACACCAGAACTGTGACTTTACTGCAACGTACTGCGAAGCCTCTCCAGATATTACAGGGCCCACATCACTTTTCTGGATTTAAAAAGGCTCAGCTCCACCCTTTCATGCATCGATTTGCCAACACTTTTAATGGTTAAAAACTAGACTTTTGTTGGATTACATGAAGACCTCATTAATCAGAACACCCAGTAACTCACCTGGAGCTGTGATTGGTCACTTGTCAGAAACACTGATCGGTTAGAAGCATATTGCAGCCTTCTCCAAGATCCTGAGACAGATATTGTGATTAGAATTAACATTTACAATATTTTGTGCAGCCCTAGTGCTCGTCAGCCTCAGTGGGACTGAAGTAGTCTTTGTCAGTCAGTATAATTATTGAACTGTCTTACAGATTGTCCTCTTTATTTAATGACATCCTTTATTTAAAGTGTCACAAGTCTTTCTTTATCTTTCTTTATACTCCTAAGTCATGGCATTGGCTAAGTGTGGACTAGCACTAGTTTGAAATTGCAATGGAGCCACTCTGGCAGGTTTAATGCTGCTGTGTTCAGAATGATGTGAACACGATTAAATCTAAAACAGAACCAGTGAGTTCAAGTACTTTTCAGATGGAAGTGGATATGAATTCCTCCCATCACTTTGAACGAATCCTAGGACTTACATATTGTAACATACCCACATCAGGCCCTGACATTATAACAGCTATCACATTGTAGCAACAGTGATATAGAGTGTACAGATGACACTCACAAGCAATTGAAACTGTTCACTCTATATTGATATATAGGCCTCTGAGGAGCCCTTATTGATTGAGAAGCCTGACGGTTGTCAAAGAGACCTGACCCTCAGTTCAAAAGAGGAAAAGAACAAGAGCCCTGCTAGAATAGATCCATCACTGACTGCTTCTCAGCTTGAAGGAGAGGAAGTGATGAGAGGGGAAATCCATATGCCTCATGGTGGCACAATGGGAAGCTATGGCATAATGAGGAGAGCGAAGAAGGACTCCATCCCTTCACCAGAGAAGCCTCAAAGAGCCAGGGCTAAGAGTTCTGCATTAAAGAACAAACATATCCAGGACATGCATACTGTGGACAGCCATAATGATAATGGACTTCCACATGAGAGGTATTTGGAGAACAGCATTCACGCAAATGGTTATGATGAGTATCCAGCAGAGAGGTGTTGGACTGACAGGAGGTATGTGGGCTCCTCCCATGCAGAAGATTCTGGGAGCTCCGACTTCTGGAGCTATGAGGGAAGAAGCTGGGGCGAGGCCTCTCCCAATGCAGCAGTAGATAAGCACATGAGAAACCAGTACAATGGAAGCAGATGGCAGAGACAGGGTACGGAAAGTGGAAAAGACAAAACGAAACCTACCGGAGACTCAGACACTCTGAAGAGGGACGGTAAGAGCGGCGCTGCTCCATCAGAGGCTAAACGAGTCGTTCCCTTGAAGCCCGAGAGGTCGAAGAAGTTGAAAGGAAACAGGGGAGTCAGTCCACAAGAGCAAACTGAAAGTGACAGATCAGTTAACGACACAGAGGAGACGAAAACAAACGAGGAATCATCTGGAAGTGAAAAGGTACTGGATTTTTTCACACAGAGGGGTGCTGGCGTGGGTGAGATTGCAGCAGTTGGCAGACGAGACCCAACTCCTAAAGACCCTGATAGCGAAGCCAGAGCACACAACCAGACACCATGGCCAGACAAGCAGCTATTTCAGGATCCAGCAGACAGCAGTAATCAGAGATTTAGTGCTGGGGATGACCAGGCCTACTGTGAGGACCCCTCCCCTCTGTCTGATTTCCCATCCACCTTAACCCTTTCTGGCTTTGATCATGTGAACCCTTTGTGTCCTCTTGTAAAATCCCAGAGGACAAGAGACACACGAAACAAACCTGCCTTTATTGACTCCAGCCTCAGCCTCCTCAAGAGTTCCAGCTTAGAATCCACCAAGAGGAAACCTGTGGTAACAACTGCTTGGCATCTGCTTGTCACTCACAGGAACTATAGACATCGCATGACCCCGCCCATCCATATCTTATAGTTTCTACCTCCAACTACACGCCCCCGCAGAACATAAGCACCTGTATCTGAGGAGAGATGGGTGAAAGGCCCAGCTTGGCATTTTAATGTTACTCATTGGCTGTTAGAAGGTTTAGGTAGAGTTAGTCGCTGGCTGATTGGATGAAGATGCACCTCTTCCTTCCCCTTCCCCTCCTCGCCACAGCTCACATCTGCTTGCACATTTGAGACAAACCATAGGATCCTCCATGTAATTTTCATTGCTTAAGCTTCAGGCTCACGTTCCTGTAATTCCCACCGTGCCTATGGCCTTTTCTTCCAACAGCCTTTCTCTGGTCCCATTTTCTCGGTCAGAAAGGGAACGGTTGTTGCTGGGAATGGGAATCAAAGGCAACATGCTATTTTGCTAAACTGCCATTTTTGCAAACATAGGGGCTTTTGCAAACAAGACTTCCAAAAATGGCCATTTAGTTACTAATGAGCAGGGCACAGAAGTCATTTACGTGATTGTTTGAGCTAAGCAGTGGTCATTGAATGAAATTATATACGCTTGCCTGAAAAGCTTCAGGTCTTGCTTCTTACTTGGTAAACGAGTCCCTATATTTAAGGGCAGGGAGCATTGAGCTGCTTTTCTATTCGGCAGAACAGAACCCTATTACTGGTTTATGTTACGTGATATCAGTTAGAGTTTGCTTTACTAAGAACTTCTTTTCTTGTTAAGGACGTGTGAGGGCTTAATATTTTTCACTTTGTTAAGTGTATAACACTGTCATGGCAATTGAAAGAATTAGCTAAACGTTTTTAAAGCCACTAAAATGGCTCTTAACAGAGCACCCTAAGCTTAAAAGTAAACGTCTTATGGTGCCATTATTGATGAAGTAGGCTGAGTACTGTGTCCTGACTTAACTGAGCTGTGGAGTGTTGTTTTTGTCCAGCTGGTGAATTATGGTCATTATGGTGTCCTGCTCTTTTTGCCTGAAACCTCAGAGCTCTAACTTTGCATTACTCTTCCTATTATTTCATCTCACCAGGAGCCCCTCCCCACTCCAGCAATTCATGCGGAACCTCAGGAGGAAGCCCAGGTGCCTCATTTTTCCACTCATCTTTCCAACTACATCCATCTTACTAACACAGGTTTACACCTCGGCATCTGCCTTTAGCTGAACCATAAGAACCGTATTTACGTTCATATCACAGTAACATGGACTCTGCTGCAGTGTCCTGCATAATCACACACTCAGTTTGGCTCATTGTGTCTGATGATGCAATGAGACAAATGGTTTTGCATGTTAAGATTCACATCTAAGCATCTAAGGCTTGCCTCAGAGAGCAACAGGCCAAAACTTTTCAGTGTGTTCTGACACTGGATAGCTAAAGACTGTTGCAGGAGTTTTTCAACAATTTCTGTCTTTCTCCTCCCTCAGAGACATGTACAAGTTCTGAAAAGAGAATCAGGCCATCTCCTCAGTTTGCCCAACATCTAGACTCCCACTAGTCTTGTGTACCTTGTCACTACCTAAATGTCTTTGTCTAAAATAGGAGAGGTGAACTGTGGTCCTGGAGGGCCAGTGGTTCAGCAAGGTTTGGTGATTTTCCTACTCATGTTGATTTAAATCTGAGTCTGAGCAGAAAACTCACCAAAATATGTGGGCTTAGACCAGCCCTGGCCTGAAAAGACCTTTGCTTCCTAGAATATATTCCCATTCCATTGTGTTTGTTTTGTAGATGCCTCATTTTTCCACAATCCTACTTTGTCATTTTTATAAGCATCTTCATTTGACTGGCATGGCTGTTTTCCCTCCCTGATCTCTGCTGTTCCTCTGTTACCTCAGAGGGAGCCGTGGGAAAGACGCCTGGGATCTGTGTCTGAAGATGACCCTGACCCAGAGACTCTATATCTTAAGGAGACTCACTTGGGCATTGAACGCAAATGCTCCAGCATCACAGTCAGCTCCACTTCCAGTCTGGAGGCGGAGGTGGACTTCACAGTCCTCATGGACCTGCAGACAGGAATGGAGGAGTTCTCCCGGGGTATGTCTGAGCTCGGAGAGAAGGACTTCTCACCTGAACTTAGCCTTTCAGACCGGCCAACCCATCCAGCCTTCATCCTGGGGGCTGACCCCATCATGCTGCCCGAGGAGAGGCCTACTGTGGAGGAACCCAAACCCATACTAGTGCAGAAGCCTGTGGAGGAGCGTAAACCTGAGGTAGACAGTCCTTCAGCGATTGTAATGTGTGAAGTGGGTCGCCATCTAATAGAGGCATCTGTGTGTCCATCTTAAAGCCCCTGTCCACTCATGTATATTCTATCATCTGAAGTTTTTGTGGTTCTTTTCAAGTCACAGTCAAAGTGAACTTTGTCATCTCGACCATATCCAGGATACAGAGAGACGAAAGAGTGAAGCTCAGGTTCCACAGTGTACTAATAGTGCAACAGACATAGGACACTGTGCAACAAACTAAACCATGCAAATGCAAAGTATAGAATAAGACGAGTGAGATTGAACCTGTCCTGAGTGTGTGGACATCTCTGACCTGGCAGAGAAAGAATGGCTTTTCAGTTAAAAAATAAACTAAAAAGATTTTTCTGATGTTTTCTTCCATTTGATTGGAGTTGAGTGGGACTAAATTTGGTGTAAATTTGGCAGTCACCTATCTCATGTCCCTGCTAGCTGTCCCTAACAGCCTTACTGTTCAGAAACTGGTGGTCTGTCTCCCTTCAGGGAGGCTCATGTTGGGTTGAACCACTTGCGGCCGCCACCACTGCCAGCTTGTTTACACTCCAGGAAGACCCACCTGTTAAACATGGGCGTCACCGCCATTCACTCTGAGGGGGACGTGTCCCCCTCACATTTCATAATTATTCGTCTGGACCCCCCCACATTTAACATAAATAATTAGTTCACCCAGCTGTTGAATCTTGAATCTTTGCGAAAGAATCGACTCCATCTAATCGATGGAAGAATACACACACACCACTGGAAATCCGAGCAGCCTGTCTGTGCTCTGACGATTCTCTCTGTGTGTATTCTCCTATCGATGAAGTGGAATGGATTCTTTCACGAAAGATTCAAGATTCAACAGGGGTTTCCTACACCCCCACTCCCTAAAAGGACGAGACTCCCCGCCCCCACCCAAACCCCGCCCCACATCCAAACCCCACCCCCACGCATAGACGTGTCGCCCTCACATTAAAAATGCTTCTGACGCCCCTGAGTACATACTGGGGTAATATCAGTATTTTACATTCTAGCACTGCGGAAGACAGCAGTTCTCAGTACAGTATGGTTACAGGTTATGGTTATGGGAGCATATTTGGTGGCATATTTAAGGTTTACACTATAAAAATAGGCATTTATGGGCATTTTTTTTTTACCACATCACAAATCCGTATTTTTTTTCCCAATCTTGGAGGTCAACTATACTTCACTCCCTGGTTCATTCAATCCACATATAATCCACAAGTCAAATAATCTGCTAAAATGTCACGTTCTGAGTTTCTGGTTTTTGTGATGTCACTAAAAACTAAAAACACCCATATGTTTACATAAACCTGCCTATCCAGCTTTCAGCAGTTTAGCCCACCCACTCACACTGAGCTAACTTTTTGATCAGCATTAGTACAACAGTGCAGGAGCCAATGATAAAAAGCATGAACTGATAGGCCAATGTTGTGCCGCATACTTTATTTCTACACTCTAAATGGAACTTGGCCTTCGTCAAAAGTGAGTCGTGATCCACATGGCCGTAACAACACCTGCGAGCTAATTAGCTGTAAACAACTTTTTGATTAAGTAATTATTTAAAGTGCTCTTGCATTATTTGTGTTGTTGCCATAGAGACAATGTGATGCCCCCCTGTGGAGGAATACCTGTTGAGCACTCATCTGTTTTTCTCATATTAGACGCTACATGCCAACACTCCCACCTGCTCTACTGAGAAAAAGCTTGATCATTCTGATTCACAGAAGCATGTACCAATCCTGTGTCTCCTAATCATGTATTCTGTGTATTCCAACTAGGCTCCAGCCACTTCTCGTGGGAGTTGTGGTGCAACAAATGTTTCTACGATCATTTGCTGGACATTTTAACCAGCAGTGCCAGTTAGAAGTGATCAAAAGCAACTGCTAGACTAAAAACTGTAAAAAAAAAATAACTATAATTCATAATCAGCTATTCATTAAAACTGCATCATCATTACTGCATCAGCTGGAAGAGTTGAAGTAGGCATCAGCATGTCACCATCATATCAAAACATTTTAATTCCTTTTTCACGTGGTTTGAAAACAACAGCAATAAAAGGTCCAAACGGTCCACAATTACTTGGAAAAAAGTTTGCTGTATTAACATACATTAAATACATTAAAATGTTTTTTTTCTTTCTCCCACAAAGTTATCCTTGTATGTGTATGTAAAGTGTATGTAAAGAAACAAATAATTTTAATGAATCTGAAACCATTTAATAATGTGAAGTTTATTTACACTAAAAACTTTTAAAACTTTACAAGAACTGTACTTTTTCCAGCCAGGGACCCCTTTCAATTCCATGAACCGTTTAAATAATGATCTGTGCTGGGTGTACAGTTAGAATAAGCAGAAGACTCTGTATTTAAGTTAGTTTTGGGCAGTATAATGATATTTTATTGTTATTGTGATTAGCTGCCACAATATGCTTTTATACTTTTTATGCTTTTACACGAACCAACTGCAAGTTCCATTATAAATAGAGCCTAATTTTTTTGGACTGGATTTAGTGTGGTGCAGAAAAAACCCAGATTGGAAAAAGTTGAATCATGTGCTTTTTGTGAATCATAAATGTGCTTTTTGTGAAAACCCAGTATACAGTAAAACTACTGAACTTTTTTTTTCTTACTTTTTCAAATTTGCCCCTTAAATAATAGAACCTCCTAAATAAATGGCTCATGTTTAAGATTAAGGAGTTTAAATCCAATTTTAAGGTCAAATTAAGGGATCGGTTCACAAATGAATGGCCACTTAATTCAAATGAAGGGGTTTGGTGTATTTTCAGGGATAATTTAAGGCAGGGTTAAGCACATTTGAAGTACATTGTGTTTTGTAGCATCACTAGAAAGAACTCCTGTTCACTGTGTAAACAATATGTTTCATGGCTATGCTATAAAATGACATTGTGGAGCCCTATGGAGCAACACTCATCCAAACATCAAACGTCTTATCAATGTGAGGAAAGAGAGACGGCAGTCTGCCACCAGCACCCAGACACAGCCACTTCTCACTAAAGGCAGCTGATTGGACGGGAAAGAAAACAACAGAAAACAGTCCCTCTTCAAGAGCTCTCAAACCAGGCTAGTCCACTTCACATCTCTGAGGAAATCTCTTTTTTTGACGGAAAAAGGAAAATGAGAAAGAAAGCATCATGCTAGCATTCACTTTGGGAATCACATTGATCACACCTGTAGTGTCAGAAACAGCAGTGAGTGGTTCATCTGTTCCTCAGTATGATCTGTGTTCAGCGGCGGGAACGCAGCTATTGATTGGGATTATATTAACAACAAGGGTGAGATTAACCCTGCAGTTTTAAAAGGGCTAGGTCGATGCTCCATGACTTTTTGAGTTCAGAGGTTGTTTCAAGGAAAAGACTGCACTTTCCCTGAGGTCACAGACCACTAACCTACAGTCAGCTCCAGAACTATTGTCAACCTTCATGAAAATGAGCTAAAATCTATATATTAAACAAATCCAGGCTTAAGCAAATGAGTAAGATGCAGACATTTCAAATTGTGTTTTCAAACATTTTTCTTTTGTTGCAGACCTGTATAGGTCCTTTATAGTGCCTACTAACAAAACTAGCACTACATATAGCTTAGCCTATAGCTAGAATGCAACAAGTGTAAAGTGGCCATTCTGTCATACGTGAAAAAGTAAGAGGAAAATTCAGCAGTTTTACCCCCTAATCAGCCTTAATCTGGACACTTTTCCGTTAATTTTCCTTAATTTCCTGTATGGAAATTTAAGGTCAAAATTAAGGTCATTTTAAGTGGTAAAATTAAAGGGCTGGTTTTTGTAGTGGTATAGTGTATTACCAGAGCTAAGGGGAGTTGCAGGGCAATACCATTATCCCAGTAAAAAAAAAAAAGAAATCATTCCCATTAAAATAATTTCCATTCACTTTGAATTAATGTTATCATGTGATGTCCTCTAAGATGTCTATTATCAATATTTAAATTTTATCCACAATGGACATCCGCACACAAAGTGTTCAAATGTTCCAAAGCTGGTTGTAAGTTTGCTTTTTACATTCATTGTCAGTTGCGGTTCATCAAATAAAATGGGTTCTAATGGCAATCTTATAAAAAAGATGTCCAGGCAGTCTGAGCAAGACCAGAGCCATCAGAAGGCTTTTATTTCCAGTGCTAAAAAAGTGAAAATAGCAATTTACCCCCCACCTCATTCCCCTCTTTTGGACCCGCCATCCATCTTAAACACTTAACAGCTTGATCACAGTGTATTATTAAAGCGAGGCTTTATCTTTACAAAGTGTTTTAAATCGCTTTCCTCTTTTGGGTTAAGGGCCGTTCTATGACTGCATCCAAACAAAAACTCCAAAGAACAATGTGCATGTGGCCTGGTATTTAGTATATTTAGCAAAATTAAGTTGATGCATTTGGCTGTGTGTGTTTAGATGAACATATTACTTCTGTGTGTGTATACTTTAGTGAAAATGGCCCATGGAGAGAGAGAGAGGGAGGGAGAGAGAGAGAATGATAGCAGAATGGGGCATTTGATGAAATCAAAGGCTAAGAGCTAAATGAGTCCTGTAGAATTGCAGTTGTTTGCTGATCCATGTGTTATGTGCCACATATGAAAGAAAGATGGCAATAAATAATACAGTCTCTGCTTGATTGGGGTCACTTATGAAGAACAGAAAGGAATGAGAATGATCAAAGTGAACTGAGGAGCTCATCAAGTGGATGAATACATATCTCACAGAAATAAGAAGCTACCATTACTTCATGTTCCAGGCTCTCCACATTCTCTCTCTCTCTCTCTCTCTCTCTCTCTCTCTCTCTCTCTCTCTCTCTCTCTCTCTCTCTCTCTCTCTCTC
>JBBPCY010000136.1:1775248-1792322 GCA_037974405.1 Brachyalestes nurse
ACATAATGTTCTTGCCTTTAACCGAGATGAATTTAAAGTAATGGCTATATTTCCAGCTACTGAACGCGAACTTCTGATTCTCATTGCTCGCTTTGTTTTTGTCTGAGCTGCTGTCATCTGCCTGCCGCTGATAGTTTACTGTGAACTTGATTTTATTAGTAACACAGTGGTGACACAACGTTACTTGAATTGTAACGGTAATCTAATTACCCATTTTAAAATTAGAACGCGTTAGATTACTGCGTTACTAAAAAAAGAATCAAATTACAGTACTAAGTAATGCGTTACTTCCCAACACTGTTAGTCAGTATTATCAGGCCCAGGTAGTGTGCTTATGCTGTTTTTTTATCACATGTGGCCAACTTTCTGGTAGACTGTGTGTATGTCCAGTAAAAGACTGTTTCGTTTTTTTTGCCATGCACAAGTAGTCAGAAATAAGTATTTTTCCTCTTCACATTCAATGCTCAGAAATTACCACTTTCATTATTTGGATCAGGTCTGTGAAACAGTTTAAACAACCAAACATGCAGGGAAGTGAACAAAGTTATAATAAGGTATACAAACTGAGCAAAGACTCTTAAAAAACTTCATAACAATATCAAAATATACTCATACTTGACAATGATAGTCAAGACTGAATTTCTGCACAGTGTATAGCAGCTGGTACCCAACAGTAGGTGGACAATTAAATGATTAAACAAGCTAAAGAATACATGGCTTGAATAAATCAAGCCTACTCGACTGAGGGGAAAAGGTTTGAAGTAGAAATGGACAGCGGGCCTTCAGTGTGTAAGAGCTGTGTTTTCCAACCCTGGTGCAGAGGGCACAGCGCCCTGCATATCTGAGTGTTTTCACTGTGTTTCACACACCTGATCCAAATAATCAGATCATTAACACACCCTTACTGGGGTGAAGTGGGTTTAATGAAGCAGGAAAAACACTCAGATGTGACAGTGTGCCTCCAGAAACACTGTGGTAGAGGGTCACATCATATAAATCATCTCAGTGAAGCATTAGTGGGAAAACAGACGGTAAAAATAGAACGGAATGGGGGCTCTCTCTGCTGCTGTACTAAAATTCAGTTAATCAGTTTATTACTCTAATGTGTAGAGCTGAAGACGAGGAGGAGGATGTAACTGCCAGCAGAGTTTATTAACAGAAGAAACAGGCCGAACAGATACACAGAGAGAAGACACGGGCAAAATCACAAATCAAAACCAAATCAAAGGCACATGATGTGGGGGCGATGTAAACAATGGCAGACAAGAACAATACAAAAAGGAACGAAAGAGAGAAAAGACAGGGAGAATGTTACAGAAGTCCAGAGGCAAATATAAAGCGGAGGCCTGTGGCAGGAGACAGGACACGAGGATGAGACAGAATGCGGAGAAGGGACCAAAAGCTGGGACTGGGTCACTGGGCAGGACAGGAGACTGGGACAAAACTGGGGATAGGGATAATGATAGTGACAGGGAGGACAATGGCCATAGTGACAGGAACAGGCAAAACATGGGGGACTGGAACAGATACGGATGCAGGAACAGAGACAGGAACAACAGGGGACTGAAACAATGCTGAGGGAGCGGTGAGTCCTGGGCTGCTGCCAACCAGCGTCTAAATGTGTTTGGCGGGGGACCAGGAGACCAGACTGCAGGGGGCACCGGTGACACCGAGGTACTCCCAGGGCAGCAGGGGGCGCTGCACAATCAAGTGCCCACTCAGCTGCAACACACAGGATGTTGGGTGGTGCTGGGGAACTTGGCTGTATTATGGATGTGAAATCGGTGCTGAGAATTCCACTTGTTCACTACTTCTGGTTCTTCTGTGACGTGTAAACACGAGGAGGTGCACGTAATCGCAAGCAGAGTTTATTAACAGAAAAAAACAACGTTTTTTCAGGCATATGATTTCATATTGCTGACTAAATAGCTAATTCAATGACTCATCTTTGAGCCAGCATAGGTGTTGTTGGTGTGGGAAATGAGTAGAAAATGACATTCCTGAATTCTGTCAGGTTATTAGGTGTCAGGGCTGGGGTCCCACCCTTATTTCAATTAGTTAATGGGGTTGGTTTGGGCTTTTATTTTGAAGTTATTAGTCACTGCGGGGGGTTTTGTTACTCTGTAATCATATTCAGGTGTTTGGGTTTCAGTGATTATGTTTGTTTATTGGTTCTTTTGGGTTTGTGTTCTGTATTTAAAGGGGGTTTGGTTTACTGTTGGGGCTTCACCGTCTGCTGACTCTTTGTTTAGGACGTATATCGGCCCTCGAGCCTTTTCGTTTGTATTTTTGAGTTAGAAATAAAAGCAAGAAAGAATGAAAGTCTGCCTGCGTACCTCGTGCTTGGATATCCGGGATGACGACAGACATTTGGGGTCTTCCAGGCACAGTTTAAGATGAGTTTTACTCCATAGTAAACCATGAGCAAGCTCTCTCCCTAGTCAGAGACAGGAGCATGGTCTTATATAAATCAGGCCTTCCCAGCACGGCTGCTGAGTGGACTTTCTTGTAACAGTTAAACATACAAGAGTCATAACTCATTGATCTTTAGTGGACATGATGTTAGTGCTATTCTTGTGTTCTACTATTCCTCAATGAGCCCTTTATGATGCCCTTGCAATGTAGTCATACCAGTACAACAAACACTAACCCCTGATGAAGACCTGGACTATTAATACACTTTTAACAGGAACGTTATAGACTCTGTACACTAACAAGCTGGTGCCAGAGGTGCACTAACAGTGTCATACCACCCAAATAATTTCTGATCAGCAGGGGTCCTATGGTGGAGTGGGGGGGGGGGTCTGGAAAGCTGTGTAGATACAACATTCATCTGTCAGAAAACCATACATCTACAAAGTGCTCTTTAATAGTGGTAGTACCTAAACCGGCAGCACAGTGTATCTTTCATTGAGGTTTGTGTGGAAATGGTCACCTTAAGAAATATAGAGAAGACAAGTAATAGTCCAATTCAGACTTAATCATTAGATTTAATCTGTTTTAGCTGTTGCCTTTATGGCCTACAGAGAGGAGTAATGGCCCCATGCTTTACTGAAACAACATATGAATTTATTACATGCTCTTTTATACACAGAGATAGCCGCAGCTGTCTTCTTACCTCTTCACGAACCAGAATCCAGGAGAGTGTATTATTTATGAAGATTTTACAATAAGTGTCCCACATATCCTGATGAATTTTGTAGTTACCCTACAGCTTTCCTCAGACAAGTAAACCAGAGTTTCCTCTTCAATTAGCGAATGCTGTGGCTCATTTAAAGTCGGTTCCATTCTCCTAATTTCATTGTATGTTGTTGCTAAATCAAATTTAAATGACATTGCTGTCTAGTTGATGCGGGGAGAGATGCTGTTTTCACTGTCTTTAAGTGAGAGCTGTGTTTGTGCTGTCTGAAGTCCGGGTCACTGTACTTTAATTCTGGGTCACCTGGTAGGGAGGTCCCGAGTGCACTCTCGATAAAATGTTGGTGTGTTTTTTGTGGGCTAAAAATATAAAACTCCACCAAGAGACACAAGGGGGAAGTAAACAATGATTCACCTCAGTCATCTGTTATAGTGTTCCCTAACCCTCAATATTCCCAGCTTCTTACAGTTACAGGGTATGTATTAACCTATTTAAAGCTTTCTCCTATGCAGCGGTGATATGAAAATGACCATGAGAATGATAAACAAATCTTTGACGTGGCCAAGAAGCCTTTTGCCATTATAAGTCCACCTGCATTTCCAAGGATATTTAAATGACAGAAAAAAGGAGGCCAGAGATCAACAGAGGAAAGTTTAGTTTTTATGAAAAATTCTCTGAAAGCTGTTTGCTGGTTGCCACATTAGATGTTATTGTCATTAAAGAAATAAAACATAATTCAAAACCATTCAGAGTGGTTTGATGTAAAACATAGATTCACCAACCTTTCCAAAAAATTTCTTCTTTTTTTCAGTCAGAAGGACCATTTCAGGATCACAGTTTTACAAAAACATCACTATCCAAACTAAATTCACATCAAACCACTCTGATTAGTAATATGTAAATGTTAATATTATGTCAATGTTATGTAGATATAAAAAAAATAAATTGTTAATGATCATATCTCTATACTACCAGAGCAAACAAAACCTAGTATGCTCATTTGTGTTGCTTTTTAATAAAAAAAAAATACAACATAAAAAAGCCAGTTGTCATTGACACATTGTCAACATTTCAGAATTCAATAGAAATGGTCCAAAATGATGTAATGATCTGTTTATTCCAAGGTTTTGTTCTAGCTGAGATGATTTGTAAATTAGATTCTGATTAGATGCCGTGTATTATGTCCAGTTCACTTATGTTTGCAGACTAAAATGCTGCAGGCTGAATGAGAGGCCATATGTAAATGTGTTACAATATTTACATTTACAGCATTTAGCAGATGCTTTCATCCAAAGCGACTTCCATTCCCTAACTACAGGGGGCAGTCTCCCTGGAGCAACTTGGGGTTAAGGCATGGATTAAAGTTTTCCGTTGCTATGACGGATTTCCGTCGACTGAATGCACTAAAGGTTAATAATACTGAGGTAAGTGCACGACTTAGGACACACTCAAAGTAAAGGGGCGAACTGTTCATGGCTGTGCTGGATATTCAGGCACTTTGCTCTCGTTTGAGGATTGTGTTCAGATGAACAAAACTTACTTGAGTCCTGAACCTATTGAATAATTTCAGTGTATTGTTCTCATCTAGCATCTGTTTAACGTAAGCACAGTAGTCATTTGTTCCTTTATTTGTCACAGAACCATACATCATACATTATCCTTACATATGCAGGTTTAAATGGGTTTTAAACATCCTTTGAAATCCATCCTGCTGGAGTCGTGACTGACATCCCACAGATTTTGTCTTAATCTGATGCTAATTCTTAACGCTAGCAGCTAGCAGGATGAGTTTAGGCTATTTGTAAATGCGACTATATAAATAGTCCATAAAGCCATATTTTACAGGGCATAGGCCCTTCGATTTGCATCACTCGCGCGCGTCAATTTGCTTTCTGTTTTGCGAGCATCGATGCACTTTTGTTAAAGGAAGGCACAAATGTGTCAGACATCAACAAAACTGTAAAGAAATTAATGGAGATGGGCGTGGCTATATGAAATGGGCGATAATGGCAAGCCATTTAGTTCATGATGCAAAAAGATGAAAATGGCAGGTCACAGGTGTGTGATTTTGTGTGGTATCTCAATAGGGGCTTAGGGGATAATGGACAATTAACAGTGTTAAAATTAGATGCATGGCCGAAGTGGTATGGGCCCGAGACACAAAGCATTTGGATTTTTTGCTTTAATCCATGGTTTAAGGGTCTTGCTCAGGAACCCAGTGGTGTGCTGAAGATAGGATTTAAAGACAGAAGTATCCTACCCACTAGACCACCACTATCCCCATTGTACATCAAACTCTCCTACCTTAAAAATATTAACACAATTTCAGTTTTCCAGGACATGGCCCCTTTAAGTGGTTAACTTTGACACTACACAGCAGTGGCACTGGAACTTGTCAGATCCGTAAGTCACCCTCGTTGGGTGTACAGTCCGTACAGCTCGACAGGGCTTTGGCTATTTCTTGTATTCACGACTGCTGTTCCTGCCAAAGAGCTGGTGGGACAGTCACCAATGATGAAGAGGAAGCCACAGGGCGTCTCGCGCAGCATAATGTGTGCTGAAGGTTGATTTATCATGCTGTCCTCATCCTAAAAAAAGTGCATACCCTCAGTGCTCTCATCAGTCCAAGCTTAGTAGGAAATAACCGAGGTCGTTCACCTACAGGACGAAGTGTACATCTTACAACTGGTGTAAAAATAGACTGGCCGAGCGTTTCTGGGTTGAAAATTTCTGGGTTGAAAATTTCTGTGCTGAGAATTTTCAGAAGATATACAGCTTTCTGCTGATGTGGGCAGTTGCTGATTAAGGCTTGATTCTGTATTATATTTGATGGCTACAGATGCACGATACTCAGAGCAGTTGGCGAGGCCAAGACCTGCTGTGGGGTGAGGAGAGAGGGGTAATCTTTTGTTGGTGTTTTGTGGGGTTTACTGCTCTATGGAGAAAGCAATTTTAGAATGGATAAAGGAATAATCCGCTGCGATTTAGGGATTATCGTCATGAATGACCTTTATTTCTGTCTAAGGCATGGAGTGGGTTTCAAGTGCTTTGCCTGTGGAGTCATCTGATTATAGCTGCATGCCTATTTAATCTTGAAGAGCTTTGAGATGAGGAAGGGTAATATACCTGCAAAACACTGCAAATAAAAAGTGTGATCTCCAGCAGAGGGGAAACCTCAGGGCCTTCTAGGACACCTATCGATTTCTGCAGCTACTGCAAATGCTCTGCAGTATTAGTCTTCCATTTCCTAAAGTTTTAAGTTTTGACAATTTCAACCAGAATTTTTGGAAAATTATCCAATCAGAATTTTTTTCTGCTGTACACATAAATATAGCTAAATTAAGCACCAACAATTAGGAATCAACCAATTATGCTGTGATTTCTAGAGGGTGGGAGCAGTGAGGGAAGTTAGTCTAAGCCTTCTCTCTGACTATTAGGGTTGTAACGGTTCTGAACCAAAGCTGAAATCTGTGGTTCGGCGGTCTACTGTCCATCTCACAGTACATGTTATATGAACTGTGTAGTTTTGTCTCACAGCACTTCTTTATTGTAAATTTTAAAAAATGTGATTAAAAACAGATTTAAAAATACGCCGTAGAACCTTCATATACACCCAGGAAATTCAGATGATTGATTTATCAATTAAGGACTATTTCGAATAAGAGGTTTGAGCAGGGTTTTGAGAAGTGATAAAAGTCACATTTTGCCAGTTAGTGGCAGATGGAAAGCATGCACTTATGTTTTGCTGCCATATTTAGGGGTTCAGTGGATGACAGCAGAGTGAGGCAGCAACTTCAGTCCTCATTAACTGCCCACTGCCTGCCTGCCTGGTGTCTCGGGATTGTTACTACAGCCATGTACAGCTGACAGGTTTGTTGAAACTGCTCTAACAAGAGCTAATAAAGAGCCCAATCCACTACCCATGGTGAGCCGCACTCTTATTTCATGCCCTGCAGTGCATGCATGTGACATCATTGCGAGGAATTTGCTGATAAAAAAACAATATCACAGTTTTTATGGAACTGGTGAAATATTGTTTAAAATGTAAATGTTGAATGTGCTTTAGCTCAGGGATTCTGATCCTTGTTGAATGTGTCTGAAATTCCAGGCAAAAACTTGAAAGGAGCTGGGTAAGGCGTAGTTCACTGTAGATAAAATGGATGGTTGGAATTGAAGGTTCAAGGTTACTTTATTGTCACCAGCAACTGTGTACACTTATAATGTGAGATGGGACGTTTCTCCATGGAGCACAGAGCAACATACAACATTAAACAGAGTGCAGGTTGCTCATGGTGTCGGTCCTGGAGTACAGTAACAGCACCCTACACAACTTGTACATGGCAAATTAATTATCTTTGTGAACGGAACTGATAATGGAAGAAAAATACTTATGGCTGGATTTCCATCTTTTCACATTGGCTACAGTTTTGTAAAGGAGGAAATACTTCTGATTTGTGTTTTGCACATCTTGGATTATCTTGTAAAATCTCATTTCAGTAAATATAAAACAGTCTAAAACCAGTGTTTGTTCTATACACTCGCTGTTTGCTGCTATTTCCCTCTGCGTGCCGCCTCTAGTCCACTCGGCCGCTCTCCGGACCCCCTCCCTCTGTGGATTTTCCCTATATGTAATACCATATTACGAAATGAAGTGTGGCTCAGACAATGTAAACTGGAGTGCAACTTCTCAAACCAACTGGCTAGGAATACGAGCAGCAGACAAAACTATGGCTTTCTGTCAGACAATAAACAGATGCAACTCTATATGAGGACTCTTTAGTGAAGGAACCACTCTGGAACTGCTACGTAAAAGCTGTCTATTACAATATGCCTACTAAGCTGAGGTACCCTTGAGCAAGGTACCATCCCCACACACACTGCGGATCCAAATGTTCATGATAAATGCCAAAAATGGTAAATGTGCAATAATGTTTGCTAGGCACTAAAATACTACTGTGCTAGCAGATACTGGCATTGCCTTGGAAGTGTGTTTTGATAAATATGGACTGAACCGAAGGCCAGGCTGTAGTAGTCATGGTTCACCACTGATCCCCAGACACCGCTGGAAAAGACATCTCCGCAATGAGCTCATCTTTACCTGTCAGGATCTACAACACTGCGCTCTGATCCCCTGCTCTCCATCGACACATACAGTCACGTCTCAGCACTTGACCTGCAGGTGAAAGGGAACCTTTTGTTCTAGATTTCACATGTTAATAGTGTTATTAAAACCGTTCTATATAAAGGTTACCATGGCAACCTCAAAGGCTAAGTGTTGAATTTGCTGCAACAGCAAGAACAGGAAGGTCTTAAATCTGCTGCTCGCTCCTCTGTAATGCTCCTCAGCCTCTCACACTGCTGTGTGTGGAGTGTTTGCTGCAGACTGAGGGGAAAGAGAATACAGTCCGACTAAAAATGTACAGACTGAGCTTGCCAGTGACCACACTGAGACCACAGTCGCGTTCTGAATGAAAAACAAGGCATTGTTCTTCAACAAAATGTGTTTGTCCCGGACCAAAGGAAAAAGGTCCTGACCAGAAACACAACAATCACTAGAGCTTGAAGCTACATCCTGCGTTTCTCTCGTGTTTTTTTCCTTTGAGGTGGTTTTATGTACCATCAGTTCTTCCACCTATTAGTTGTGTCTCACTCAAAAAGCAGTCCAGGCTGAAACACTCACTTTGAAGTGTTTTTTGAGTTTTGCATTGATGTAAAATATTGATTATTTATCATTTCTGTTGCCTTATTAAATTAAAAGGATGAAATTATGCTAAATAAACATTACAAACATTTGCTTAAAAACACAGAATTACAATTAATGCAACATCATAATGTGTAAATAAATAATTAACACGCGTTTAACTGTAGCAAAACAGCAAAGTGAGTTCTTCGTCTATGCAGTTTTAGTACCACATGGAAAGCCCTCCATCGCGGAGTAGCTCTCTGCTCCTTTAGAGACTCAGTCTCCAGTGACTCTGCAGCCACTATCTGAATTTATGCATGACTTTTTAATGAGGATTAACCCCCCCCTCAAAAAAAACCACAGAGCGTGTGATAATGTACCATCTGTACTGAAATGTTCAGGTGCTGGACATGATTTGAGATTTAGGAATAACTGTGTTGGCTTAAAGCAGTGGTTCCCAAACTTTCTCTGCAGGGCCCCCCTTTTCTAGATAAGAACATTAATGAGCCCCTCTGCCCCATTCAAACTACACAGGATATCCCATTCGTGCGCCCTTCTGCAATACCTCTGCGCCCCCCAGTTTGGGAACCACTGGCTGAAAGTGTAACATTTCTGCTGTGATGGTGAGGGGAACCAGGAAAGTCTGCAATGCAAATATCATTTTATTTAGACAAGTTTCATATATTATATTATTAAGTGCAAAATAGTACCCCCCTGTCATGAACTGATTAAATATGTTTTAGGTCAAAAGCCTTTATCAAAACTATCACAAAACAATGTCTGAGACATAAAGCTATGTACTTGAAACCATTTCATTTCATAACTTCCTGCTGGAAAGCTTTTAGAGGCATTCAAGACTTCTGGTTAAGTCAACAGGGTGTTTCACATCAAACCACTCTGAATTTTACTAACAAAGTTTTGAAATTGGTGAAATTATCCTTTCAATCCATGTTTAATGCAGAACCCGGAGAATGGGTCTTTAATACACTTTATTAAATTATACATCCTGAATTCCTCCGTATTGATGATATGGGGTCATCAATAACAATCTTTTATAAAAATTGTAGAGAATATATATATACATTTTTTTTACCCTTCGTACATAATCATCATTAATCATTACATCATGAACGCTCGTGAAATTGAAGCCCCACTGTACACAACGTATGTTTAAAAGAATGCCTGCAAAAACAGAAAAGAAAAGGAAGTCTACTTTATGTACAGTGCAAACAAGCAAAGGTCGGATTTAAAGGTAGGCACCGGACACTACACGTGTTAAACATGGCCTATCAGTTCCAGCTTTGGAACAAAAACTGCGGCCGCTCTCGTCCTGCTTTCTGGGCTGAGCTCTGTCTGGCCCAGACTTTGTCTAAATGAGGCCAAAATGCAGTCAAGTCCACTCCTTCGAGGATTAATCACTTGGTCAGTGAGGGTCAAAGAGAAGAGCCCCACTCCAGTGTGTGTTTGTGTAGCTACATGGGGAGGGATATCTCATCTCTGCTAAGACTGGAGGTCTGTTGCAATATCCAGATTCATCCTTCGGCAAACATGACAGAGACTCTGCCCTTTTCAGCTGGACTCTGCGCTTCTCACTGGGCGGTTAAATTTTACTGGCCTCTTTGATTAATGGCAGAATCTGAAATAATTGGTTTGTTCCATTGTGTCGACGTTACAGGAAACCTTTTGGCTTCATTATGACTTACTGAGGGGATGCGCTCGCCCACGGAAAGCAGCAGAAAACTGAAAATCGTGCTGCCATGATATCAACTCTGTGACTGGCCACAGCCAATTTATGTTTTCCATCAGGAAAAAAGCCCCTAATCCATTCAGGTGTAGAACAATGAAGCAGAGTGTTTTCACAAACAACATTCTCAAGAAATGCAGACAGTTCTGACTCTAACAGCTACATGCCAAGAGGGTTCTTTGTGGCCATTAAAGCACCACTTTTGGTTCCCTGTAGAACCTTTCAGTTGAAAGAGGAATATATATTACAGTAAGAAGTAAAAAATTGTCAGTTGTCAAAAGAAACGTTTTGTTTGACTTGATCTGGTAACTGGTGTTGTTGGCAGTTTGTACTTGATGAATCTATAAGTGGATCTTAGTGGGTTGGCCGTCTGCACTAAACTATAAAAGTTATCCCCAACATTGTCTTGTCTTCTTGAATTTTGGATTCAGCCCTTCAGAAGCTTCAGGTTAATGAACAGTGTTTGTTTTTTGTTTATCTGCATTATACTGTCACTTATGATGGGCAGTAATTGAACTTTTCTCTGGTCTTGGTGAAAAAGCAGAAAACCTGTTGGCTCAGAGCATGTTTTGAGTGGTTTCCTGTTCTTTTACTCAGACACTACCTGTACCTGTCATGCAAAATTATACGCTCATTTCATTTTTCAATTTTGAGTTTTTTAGACCATTTACATCAAACAGAGCATGACATAATGTCGCAGCAGATTGATTGTCGGTAAAAAATGACTTTTTTAAAATGACTTTTATAAGGTAAAAGCCAACCATGGTCATACTAATACGACTGTGACTCACTGTGTTCTGGGTACAGTGACAAAGCAGTTCTACTGTGATTCTGTGGAGTAAATTCTCCTATGCTACTGATGCCTGCTGCGGCGGAACGTGTAACACACTCATTTTAAGACTAAGCTTATATTGTTGGCTTTTGTGTTTGTTTGCTTTAGGCTTAGTTAAACTTTGGCTAGCCTGCTGACATTTTCCACTGAGCATAAAATATCAACAGCACAGACTAGGTAAGCAGGCTTTACCGCAGAAAGCTCTCTGACATGGCTGGCAAACTGCAGTGTTTCTGTGATGCTGTGATGTATTTTGCATATGTTTCTAAAATACACTCGGAGCAGAAACGCAGGCTTAACGCGTGCTGCGCTGCCACTCGCCGCACATGGCGGCCAAAGATTACTAGCAGTTTGGCAAACTCACATTTTTCACAATTTTCCCTTCATGCCAGACATAACTGATCAGCCAAGACCTGTTTGGACTCCAAATTTTGCTTCTTTAGTTTAGCACTGGAGCTAAATGTCACTGATAAACACTAGCAGTCAGTAGTTACCCAGATTGCCCGGATGACTTCTCCAAAATCTTAACAGCAAGTAACTCATAGTAAGTCACACCAAAGCTGTGTCCGAAAAGTGCACTGTCAGTTTCACCCACTAGGGAGTGCACTACAAAATCGCCGCGTGACTCTAGTGTTCAGACACTGGGCACTACATGAATACACGTATACCATCATGCACTGCGGGGTTCTTTTACCGTGCCCTACATAGTGAATGAGTGCACTTCTCGGACACACTGCTCACTACTTTTATCCCACGAAAGTCAAGAGAAGAGAGGCGGAGGGAGGAGAGACGGGGGGAAAAGTGGGGTTTAAACGGAGGAGATTCAGTCACAGATGCAGTTTGTAGTGAAACACTATGTAGTGAACGAGTGAACAAGTGCACTTTTCGGACACAGCTCAAGTCTGGACCACCTTTTGGAAGATCTGAGTGCTTTTTGATTTAATTGTTTGGAAAAGCATTGGGGTATTTTGAGCAGTTCTAGTGTTTGTCATCAACATTAATATTGCAGCTGTAGTTCTAAACCAAAGAGGCAACATCTGGGCACCGACATGTCTTGGCTGATTGACTACACTCGGGTCGAGTCCCCTACGCACCCCCACCCCTGCTGGGGACGGGGACTGGATGTTACGGGCGTGGTGCGAGGTGAGAAGTTGAAAAAGGCTGGAGTATTCCTTTAAAAAACGATCCACATCCAAGCTTTATTAGGAAACCAAAGGTGGGTCTTCTCTGGCAGCTCTTTAAAGAACCTTTTTGACCTTTTTTAACCACATAGATTTGCAGTGCAGGAGCAATTTCTACTTAGATTTGAGTGAATGGTCCTCAGAGTTTACATCCACACTGTAAAGAATTTACACATTTATACAGAACTCAGCCACAGTCATCTTATATTACAGGCAGGCTGACATTCACTCTAACAGATTAGATAGTTCAGAAGAGCCAGAGATGAAGACAGTTTCTCAGGCTGTCGCTGTGGTGTGTCCATTCGCCTCTGAGGACAGTTTTCGCTTTTGTCCCACATATTCACCGATGAATGACCCGTCCTCGTCGAACTCGCAGTCCTCATCCTCGTAGTCGTCTGAGCTGTCCGCACTGCTGTCGTCCTCTTTGATGTCTCCTTCTAGTGAACGATGGATGCTCTTAAGAGGCTTCTCGTCACTGTCGCTGTCAAAAACAAAGCCAGAAATGACTCAGCCACTCCAGTCCGGGGCAAAGGCTTAGCACTAAGGGAGGCTTCTAGACAAAGCCAGTACGAAGTGAAAGGGAGGGAGTGGGGTGCGATTTGCAGTTTTCTGTTAATTGCTAATTGCAAATAGCAGAAAGCAAGTTGCAAAAGCTTTAAGGGCTGAAGGCAATTCAAGGTGTCCTCAGAGACAGAATGTGGGGCAATTTGCAGAGTGCTATAGTAAAGCTAGCCAATGAGACGAGCTGTGTGGGGAAGCAGTGTGTGAGTGTGTGTGTGTCTGTAGACAAACAGCCTGTCAGGCTACTTTGGTCCCGGAGGAGCCGACAGGAACAAACCAAGATTAGATGCCAATTTGTGAACAGGCACACAGCCGTTTAGCAGGTGTCTCTCAGAAGACAGAGGGTCACCTCAGTGCCCCGCCTTTTCTACAAAACTCCATTAAGGGATGGATACAAATGAAGGCGAGCCAAAAGGAATCTATAATAAGACAGCCCTGAGGATGCTGTGTCTTTTAATCACACATTGCTTTGCTGCGGTGACCAAATCTCAAATCTGTCTGAAATGTTAACTGCACACGTGAAGCAAAAATCTTTTATGAATTTTATTCAGTTAAATACAATTTGGGGGTTTAGATTGAATCCAATTTGGATTTTTAACATATCCAAAATCTCAACTCCTAGAATTTATAAGCATCTTTTTATGCTTGAAAGCATGCTGCAGAATTCCATAGAAACTACACACACCTTTCACACAGGGCAGTAAAATGAGGAGGTATAATGAGGAGATGTGTCCCTTCTTTCACCAGAAAATGTTAAAGCAGAACAGAACCAGAAAATGTTACGAAGACATTTATCATTATATTGTATTATATTGTACTTGAGGTTAATATATTCTTGAGGCTGGTCTGTCTGTCACTCGAAGGGCTCCACCATGCCCGAACCCCAGACAGGGAGTTATATTGGCAATATAACAGTATAGTTTTTCATTTTTTAAAAATACTGTACTGAAACTGTTACGCCCCTAGTCAAGTCATTTTAAACCATTTCTATTGCTCCATTTATCATGAAAGTTTCTCGTAACAGAAGTAAAACCTGAAAAAAGCACCAACAGCTGAAGAGCCCAGATAGTAGGACCGTGTGGACTCTTTCATTGTGGTACCTGACATTAATTGTGTGTTGTGTATGTTACTACACACCCCATTGCCAGCTGCTAATATTCTTTCTCCTTTCCAGCTGATTATATTATGTACTGAATAAATAATATAGACCAGCTGGATAAGCGTCTCCTCTCCAACCACAAAGCAATTGGGAAAACAAACTTCTCTCCTCTCCTCCCCTCTCCTCTCCTCCCCAAAGCATTGTGAATCAGGAGAGTGTCCTTGTGTGAGCTCGAGTAAAGGCACTTTGGAAAGCCTCAGAGACTGATGCTATGAAGCACATTTGGTGCCAGAGACATTTCCCCCTATGTAGTTTCCTCTGCTAGCAGATGTTCAAATGAGCTGGTAGATAGAAGTCTGTAACGCAGGAGCATCCAGACCAGCACTGCTCATTTCCTGAGGGAGGAACAAAATAGGGATCTCTGTGTCTAAGTGTAATGAGATGGAAAGATATTACTGATCTGAGCGGCACTGTGTGCAATTATAGGAGCTAACTGTGTGTGCCCCTTTCTCTCTGGCTTCGACAGCCTTCATCCTTGATTTTTAACTCTCTTTAAAAGGGGAAAGAAGAGAAGTGATTCGTCTAGGGAACCCTGGGTACATTCTGCTTAAAGCCTGTGAACATAATTCTACTACAGTGCTGTCATAATGGTCTGCAGCTCGTTCTCGCTGGGCACGAATTCAGCTTAATTGTGAGCAACGAATGGGAGCTGAATCCCGACCGGTATTGTACATGCAGAAAATCTAGAAGTGTGGGGGGGTAACTAAGCTCAAAGCAGGCTTTTACAGGGTCTTCTTAATATTTCCCCTGTTTAAATAAAGTCTTTTTTTTCTTTTTACAAATTCCCCACATTAGCTAGGTCTCCCCATCAACACTAACTGACACGCTTGGAGGAGAACACTAACTGACACGCTTGGAGAACACTAACTGACACGCTTGGAGAACACTAACTGACACACTTGGAGGAGAACACTAACTGACACGCTTGGAGGAGAACACTAACTGACATGCTTGGAGGAGAACACTAACTGACACACTTGGAGGAGAACACTAACTGACACGCTTGGAGGAGAACACTAACTGACACGCTTGGAGGAGAACACTAACTGACACGCAAGTTTTTCACATCAGCTAGCAGTTGGGTACGCAGACTATATTACTTGGCATGTAGGAGTATCTTACTGGTTACAAGATGAATAAGAAGTGATAAGTTAAATAATCCCTGTTGCATTTTCTGAATAACTACCCCAATGTTTATATATAGACACAAAATAAATGGACATGAAAGCTGTAGATCATAATATCTTATACAGTAATACTATCATTAGACAGATGGACTCCTGGATACACCTAAAGCACACTGACTGACACACACACACACACACACACACACACACACACACACACACACACACACACACACACACACACTGCCACTACCTGCTTGAGCTGGTTAGTCAGCTCAGAAAGGGCTGTGAGCAGTGCTCTCTGTGTGGATCCGAATAAGTGTCATGCATGTAGGGTTTGAGAGAGAGAGAGAGAGAGATGGCGTTACGAACGCTGGCTTAAATAGAAGCTTCTTGTTAGCATGCACGACATTTTCAACATTTCCTTGCATTCTTGCTATTGCTGTATCTCAGCCAAGTGACTGCTGTCACGCAGGTGTATATTCTTATGTTGTATTATTGTTACCCAAGAGTTACAGGTGGAAATTGCACAGGTAGTGGAGTCCAAAAAAGTTAGTGGTCATGGGCCCCGTATGCTACAGACCGACCTGCACTGCAGGCTGTTACACCACTGGTTAAAATCCATCAATATGAGTGAGTGTGACTTACCTATACTCACAGGACGTCTCTTCCTGCACGCCTTGGGCCTCCAGATCCGTTCGAACTTCTTCTTTTTCTTTCACTGTTGAATAAAACCCCAAAGAATCAACAGAAACACTCTTAAGATGTGAACTTATCAAATGTTATTCATCCCTTGAAATGGCCTGCTTTGTTCAGTGAGAACGAAGCTCTTAAAGCTTTCACCTTGGTGTTAGTTAACAGCTGAGACAGTGGTGCTGCTGTGTGATTTATATTCATGTTGTGTTACAGCACAAACGCAGAAGTCTGGCAGAAAGAAATCTGCCAGTTTGAAGTGCTGAATGAAAACAGGCAAGATGATTTTGGAGTGTCCTCTCCGCTTTGCTTTTATGAGTGTTTCAAGGACACTGACTGCTTTGATAATCTGTGTTTTGTGTACAAACCTTGAAGTGAGCAAGAGCCCTCCTTTCCCAGAGAATGACTCAGAGAAAAGCACACACTCATCTGGGCTTGTGTCATTTAGGTAGACACTGCTAACAGCTACAGAGGCACACCAAACTTAAAAACATAGTTTTCTCAAACAGATGAGGGCTGGGTTCAATCTTAAATTGCAGGTTGGCAGGGATCTGCATAAATAAAATATCTAAACACTGCTTCGTTAAACCTGTAGACTATTACATAATTAAAAGTGCTATTCTTTACAAAGCATGACAATACGTGATTATTATGCAGCATTCAGGAATGTTAGGTTCCTACTTGAGTACAATATACATTAATATACCTTTGGAGTGGGAGAGTGAATGTCCTTTATACTTTTGTGGAAAGACTGCTGCTCTCTTTATGCAGTCTCTATATACTACACTATGGTATATACACTATGTGGGCAAAAGTAATGGGACACACTTCCTCATCATGTGGCCCCTTACTTCCAGTGAAGGAGAATCTTAATGCTCCACCATGCTTCAACTCTGTGGACCCAGTTTGGGGAAGAACCTTTTCTATTCCAGCAGGACTGTGTCCCAGAACACAA
>JBBPCY010000136.1:1832543-1852223 GCA_037974405.1 Brachyalestes nurse
TTATGGAGCTGCTTTGTGTTCTGGGACACAGTCCTGCTGGAACAGAAAAGGTTCTTCCCCAAACTGGGTCCACAGAGTTGAAGCATGGTGCTGTCCAGAATGTCTTGGTCTGATAAAGTATTAAGATTCTCCTTCACTGGAAATAAGGGTCCTAGCCCAAATCCTGAAAAAAGTGTCCCAATACTGTCCGTATAGTGTATATATTATTTTATTGATCTATTTACTATTTTTATCGACACGTCTTTTCTCTCACAGTTACCATCAGGTAGGCGAGAGCACCCCCTCAGCGTCAGGCTGCATCTGCGTGGCTCCACTATGGTCACATTGTTCCATTAGATGCAAACTGGGTGTCGTGATCCCAGAGGAATGTGATAGTTTACAGTTCTCTTGTCAGAGTTAGATTTTTCATGGCATGGTATGTCGTTATATTTGCCACTGTCAGTGTTTTTTTGTCTTCAGATGGTTTTGAAATGGTTTCATTTTACACATTCACTCACCGAACAATATTCACTGATATTCATCTCACCGATTTACATTTACAGCTCATTTACTGTGTAACTGAACCTTCAGCCACTGGAACTGACCTGAATTCATCTGGTTTGGTCACTATATTGCCCTGTAAATCATTATCCTCCTCCAAGGCCTGAGGATTTCCTTAGAGATGTGGGTATTGACCAAGCCTTTGGAAAAGCGTGTGTTCTCTATAATGGCACTACTGCCCCATAACTGGCCTTCTTAGGTTGGCCTAGGGCTCTGAGATGGGAAACGCAAGGTTGGCCCCTGAGATGTCTATTATTAGTCCTGGCTTTAGGTCCTAATAGGAGCACTGGCACACATCACTCATGTGTCACTAGACATAAAACTAGTAGCAGCTGTTACTTCCCCATAATTGTTGTAGCTTTCCATGAAAGATCGATGCTGACTGTAGGTTCCAGTGAAGGATCAATACGACTCATAGCCTCCATCTGAAAGCTTTATGAGTAACCAAAGACCAAGAAGAAAATAATCATTTTCAAATCCAGAGTAATATTTAGGCAGATGTTCTCAAAATGATTAGAGCGGTTTGTGAGGCGTGGCTGGGCCAGTGAACAGCGTCCTCCTCCGTCGGGTTCATTGTGTTCATACACAGTAATACTGTGGGAAGATTTGCAGCTAGCAGACTGGAAATCAATTGGCAAATTATCTGATGATCCTTTGAGAACATGGAACAGTTTGGATTAGCTTTTGAGATGTGATACGTTAGAGCTCTGGGGGGTGACCCTGATATCCCAATAAGACCAGAAAATTACACTATGTGGGCAAAAGTATTGGGACGCAAGGCCTTTACTTCAATTTAATGCCATTGACTTTAATGGCATTCCATTCAAATTGCAGTTATAACTGTCCACTCTTCTTGGAAATCTTTCCTCAAGATTTTAAAGTTTCTGTGGGTATTTTATTGTTCATTATTGCAATTGTAGTACACCAAGAATATTTTAAGTTCTGCTTTTTGGGAATGAGTGATGTGTTACAGACTGGATTAGACCAAAAAAAACTGTAGACTGTAGAGCTCATGTTATACTGCATTCTTCATTACTTAATTCCTTCATGAAGTGATATTACAGTAATTGTAGACAGTGTTAGAACTTAAATGTGTGTTTGGATCCCCAGCCAAACCTCAGTGGGTGCAGACCATGCAGGACAGTGCCTTGTCAATCGAGGAAAGGCTGTTCTGGGAATGTAAAGCCAACGGAAAACCCAAACCCTCGTACAGCTGGCTCAGGAACGGAGAACTGCTCGCCACAGAGGTAACACTGCTTTTGCGAAGACAGGAAGACATCATTGATTCTGTAGTAAATATGTTATTATCATTTAATAACTTGAGTGTTGAGTTTTTCAGGATCAGGGTGTTGGCCATTCATACAGATAGACATGCATGCATCCCCAAAGCGGCCAGTACTAGATACGTACAAATACTCTGGTAGTGTCTTGATAAGGTCCCAGTCAGCAAACCAGTTCATTTTCCAGCTATCAGGTTAAAATTGGGTGCGAATGTTGTTTTGTTTGTGTAAAACGTACCTTGATGCTGTTCTTTTTTCCTCTCTCTCTGTTTTGTCTCTCCCCCTGTGTGTTGCAGGACAGGATTCAGATAGAGAACGGAGCTCTTACTATAGCCTCAGTCAATCTGTCTGACGCTGGCATGTATCAGTGTGTGGCTGAGAACAAGCATGGCATCATTTATTTCAGCGCTGAGCTGGTGGTGCTAGGTGAGACGCTTCTCAAGCCTTCTGTCTTCTTACTCAGTGTGCTCTCACTGCCAGTACGTCACTGACGTTTCCTTCACATATTCTCTCAGCAGCCCCTGCTGCTTTGTGTTGAAAAATTGGTGATTTGATGATTTGCACTTATTTCAGTCGTGTACATAATTAATTAATCATACATTACAAAGTCTTTTAAATGTAAACGCACTGAAATTACACTGAGATAATGAAATACGTCTGTTTTTTCAGCATGTGTAGTCCTGAGTTGTCTTTCAGGGACACATCATGCTCTATGATCTGAAGCACAATGATGATGAAAAAAAATGTTAAAAAAAACCTGGAGAACAGTCTTTGTTTTCAAAATTTCCCATCAGCACATTGATTTTGCCACATTAAGGGCAGGGGTAGCAGCGAGCTACGCGTCAGTCATGTTAATCCAGTATTGATCGTCTGGAGGGAGAAGAGAGAGATGGCATGGCAGCAGATGCGCTCACTGGAGGAAAAAAGCTGAGAGCAAACAGTGACACAGGCCACGCTTGTCCTTCTGTCATCAGCCTTAGAGGGAACAAGAGGGGGAGAGCGAAAGCTGAGGGGAGGGTCTCCAAATAACTGAATACTGCAGCCAAAGCTGGAGCCCCTGACGATGTGTATGCAGGGGCCAGTTCACCCTGTTGGTTAATTAGGTAGCAGCAGTGCTGTCCTCCTGCACAGTGTCCAGCCACAAGCGACCACAGACTGAAAATATCTGTCTCAGCCTCACAGAAAAGATGGATGCTCAGTCAGCAGCACACTCACACACAGCATCTGAAGCTAGGGAGACCCCAGTCAGGCTCGCTCGCCCGATATGAGCCAAGTAACGGTGATACTATAAAGTATGTATTGATACAGAGTCTAATCTAATATTTATGTCTTGAGCGTATTGCAGCCACCCAGTGCACCCTTTTAAGTAAGTAAGTAAAGTAAAGCCAAAATAATCAGTACATTAAGTAAAATCAGTCAATTTAGTAAAGAAAATACCCTCAGAATGACTTTTTTGGTTTGGCATAGTTGAAAAATGTCTGGGGTGGATGTTCTGAGGCTCGGTTTCAGATGCGTCCAGGGCTGAGTGCAAGCTGAAACGCAAAATGTGCTGATCTTCCTCCTGCATATGCGTTTAGACAGGCGTGCAAAACGTGGGAGGATCGCACAGGACATGTTTCCATATTCTGCTCCATTTGCTAAAGTTTGAGTAGCTCATGGCATCTTGCTTTGGGTTTTTTGCTATTCGATTTTTTGGGATGCTGTTTTTAAATAATGAGTTTTGGTTCTTCTGGGCTGCTCCGAGGTCGTAGGTGGCTCTTGTTGGCGCTTCCACACCTGTTAGATATTCCTGAGTAAAGCAGTGTTTATCTCCTGTGAGGCAGCAGGGTCTCTTTTAGAACAGCAAACTGACCTCAGAGCTGAAGTGTGAATAGCTGCTGCTTTTCCTCACGATCCTCTGAACCCCTCCATTACCGCCTCGCAGCTTCACCGCCAGACTTCTCCAGGAGCCCGCTGCGAGCGCTGCGCAAGGCCAAGGCCGGCAGCACGGTGGTCATGGAGTGTAGACCCCAGGCCTATCCCACTGCCATCAGTACCTGGAGGAAAGGCAATGAACTGCTGCAGAGCTCCGAGAGGTAAGAGGTTTACACACGTCTCTCTTTCCTTTACGGGCAGATTGCTTTCTTCTCCTGTTGTCTCATTTTGTACTTTTTTTTCTGCTCACATGGACACATTCTTGTATCTCCCATTCTGTGACTCTGTCCCTGTTCTATTCTGCTCTCTCTCCTCCCTCTGCCTCCTTCTCACTGTTTGCCATCACTGAGAGCTCGCTGCATTTTAACAGCTATCAGAAGGGACAGAGCAAGCAGCAGTAGTGGTGGCCCACTGACCATAACACTCATGAATTATGAAGGAGCCCATTAGACCATCCTAGCAGGGGGTTGTGCAGCGTTTTGGGCCGTGAGTCTGTGAGGTATGAAATGATTTGTGCTAGGAGGCCACTTGAGCCTGTAGCTCAGCTGTTTGGTTGGGAGTTTTTTGTGTTTTCTAATGAAGTTGGATTAAGTAGTTTGGGGATTATTCTGTCGAGGAAATTGCGGGTAGAACAAAGGGATTTGCATTATGCCACAGTGCATTTGTTTGGAGAGCACTCAGTGAGACGTCCCAGTCCAATTTAACTGGAAGCGCACTGGCAAACGTGGGGGATGGGAGGCGTGGAGTAGCGGAGCTAACAGTATAATAACATTCCAGAGCAGTTTGTATAGAATAGAAATCTCATTTTGCAAGGCTGGCTGCGTGAATCCAGAAGAACCACCAGTGTGTTCATGAAAGTGCCATTTTTTATGGTAACAAGGAAAAAGGGAAAAAGCAAAGGACTTGAAACGACACAATGTGGTTATAAAAGTATTAACAAGGGTGCAGTGATGCTACCAGCAACATTCTTTGGTTAAACTGAACTACATTTGAAGTGCAATGAGGACTGTATCCATCCCATTGCATGATCTTGAGTGTTCCAGTATGACCTAAAGTAAAAACAGGTCGACCCTTTTTTCTGCTTTCAGCTTATGTCCAAATTTTGCTTCTGTCATTTAACAGTGTTTAACATTTAGCCTTAACAGTGGTGAAGAGCACTAGAACTGCTCGTCTTCATTAGTCATCTTAAATTAAGGCCTTTTTCAAAGCATTCTGATCTTTCTTCAAAATTGCTTTTAGGTCACTGCAGTAGTTTTAGTCCTTCTGAGGTGACAGAATCTCATTTGTTTAAATGATTTCATGCAATGGCCGACAGAGCCAAAATAGTCCTACTTTTTGTTTGTTTACACAAAAAAACAGTCCCTCTTCCACTATACTGAGGAACAGAGGTGTCGGAATGTGCTGCTACTCTTCCTCCAACACGCGATGACTTGGGCTGTGCAGAAATACCTGAGTAAATCTTCCACTCTGCTGTCCCTGATTTCACCTAATCTGCAGCCCATGGCCTCGTTTAATATATCAGCCGAGCTCACAATCATGTGGATATGCTTGACTTACAGATCAGTGGAATGTGGAGAAAAAAAGGTTTTCAGATATTTGAACGTAGCCACAGACCCCGACTTCAGGATTCAAGATTCAAAGCGTTTCTTGTCATATGTACAGAAAAATAGCATTTCTCTGTGCAATGAAGTTCTTTCTTTGCTGTCCACACACAAATGCCGAGTTAGGCTAAGAGTTAATAAATAAAAAGTAAAAATAAAAAATAAAAATAATAAAGAAATATAGTGTGATGTGCAGATGTAGATAAATATAAACTGTGCGTTCGAAGTGAGAGAACTGTGCAGAGGAGCAGTATGAGTAGATGGATGTGCAAAGGAGCTTAGTGTGCAAACATACAGGAACAGAAACCTTTTCAGGTCTGTGATTGGCCAGCAGGGCACGGCCGTTATATCACTGTTGGTTAGGCAACACTCTTCACAGCATGTTTCATGTGGACAGAGATTTTTTTTTTACTTTGCTAATGGAAACTCTCAGTTTAAAAATATACCCATGTATGTGTGGATTAGGTCCAAGAGTGTATCTCATGATACTGGTGTGGGTTCACGTGAGTGTGTGTTCACGTGAGAGGTGTGTTCACGTGAGTGTGGGTTCACGCGAGTGTGTGTTCACGCGTGTGGGTTCATGTATGTGTGTGGGTTCACGCGAGCGCGGGTTCATGTGTGTGTGTGGGTTCACGCGAGCGCGGGTTCATGTGTGTGCGGGTTCATGCAAGTGCGGGGGTTCATGCGAGTGAGGGGGTTCACGTGAGTGCGGGTTCACGTGAGTGTGGGTTGATGTGTGTGGGTTCACGTGTGTGTGGGTTCATGTGTGTGTGTGGGTTCACATGAGGGTGGGTTCACGTGAGTGCGGGGTCACGTGAGTGCGGGTTCACGTTGTATGGTGCTGAACGTGCAAATGTGGGCTGAGTTTGTTGTGTAATGTTGCACTTGTTGGTGCAGGATACATTAGTCAGGAGCTGTTTTTAATGAGTACAGTGCAGCTCGTATCGCCTGTGTGTGTTATTTGCAGTGCGTTGTTACACTTCCAGTTATTAACATGACTGTAAAAAACGGTGAGATCACAGATCACCTCACATTACAAAAGCTGTATTTAATGAAACAGTTTACCGTGATACACTGGCACCTCTCAGACGTTAGGAAGGTATTACAGCCCGCAGCGGTGTGTGCCGGAGTGTTGTGATGGCACTGCAGTCCAGAAGGCCCCTTGAGTAATAGGAGGATGATGCGGCTGGAAATGCAGAGCTCCATTACAGGCCTCATCAGCCTCTGCGTCTGAGCGAATGTTTACTGTGAGTCATAAACATAGCATTGCCACGGAGATGCACCAGCCAGCTGCAAGCGCTGTGCCAGAGAGAGGGATGAATAATGGCCAGTTCCACTGAAACACACTTACCGCTTTTCCACGGCCCGAGAAAAACTCAGATGAAACTTCTCTGTAATCAAAGTCACACTCTTTTATCGGGACGTAGGCGGGTGTGGATTTGATTTTGGATGATGCCTCACTCTTCTCTTGCAGAGTAAGTCTTCTGGCTAATGGAACACTGAGGATTGTGAACGTGACCAAGATGGACGGGGGCAGCTACACGTGCCAGGCCAGAAACCAGTTTGGGACCGCGAGCACCACTGGAAGACTTCTGGTCACAGGTAAAACAGGTCACCGCCCAGCTCAGAGTCTAACACCATGTTTCTGGAATTCTGTTTCATTTACACAAGGCCGTGACTGTCCTGTCCCTCAGTCCCGTATGAACTCTAGGGATGCACCAATAAGGGAATTCTGGGCCGAGTCCATATTCAATATTGTTCATGTAAATTGTAGCGGTGGAGGATTATAGATGCAGGAAAAGATTTTAGCGCAGTAGCCCTGTGAATCGTTTTGGTAACAGTAAATGTGTTACAAAAAATCAGTGGATATTATAAATGATATCTGGTGAATATTGGTGAAGTACAGTGATCTGTCTACTGCAGGGATTTGTTTTTACAGTTGTCTCTCTGTGTGACAGTTACTAGGTGTTGAAAGTATGCCAGTAATAACATTTTATCAGTATTTCTTTTTATTTTGGGACAGTGTGCACTTCATGTGAAACATAAAAAATACAGTGCAGTGTAAGAAATGTCAGATATAGAGGTGGACCATACGAACACTCCTTTCTGCTACTTTTCTGTACAAATTATACAAACCTGCATGAAAACCGCATTTCTCATTGTTCACGCATGTCGTCTAAGACTGTTCCCACAGGTCTGACTAGCCCAGATAAGCCTGAGCCTGAGCCTGAGCCTAAACTTAAAGGAATTTGTGGTGATTCCTCACTGGCTCTGCTGTTAGTCGGACACTAACAGTCACAGAACATTGCTTTCTTCCTGTAACTCACCACCTGAGAAGTCTCCGTTGTGAATGACCCTCACAAAACATAGGTGCTGGTAAACAGTGGTGCTCATGTCATGCTTTTACCAGTTTTCTTTTAATCTAAAGAAACTTCCTACCAGTTGTTCTTCACTTCTGTTCCCATATTTTTCAGTGTAGAGGAATAACCAGTTATTTTTGTGTTTTGTCTCCTTTAAGGTAACTCAGGGGATAAACCCCTTTTACAGACGAAAAAAAAAAACAAATTCAACCTTCAAGATTATACATTTGCATTGGAACGTCAAAGATTGAGGACACTCAGAGACCTGGAGGCTGAAAACTTTTCCGTGGTGGTTTTAGAACTATGGAGAAGTTTTGGCTCTGGCGGAAGTTGCGAAGGGAAGTGAATTATGCATCACAGTGCGGTCAGCGCTGCTGCTTGACCTCAGCACGCCCTCGGGCTGCCAAACAACAAACAGATTCAGACAAATGGTCGCCCCCAGAGAGAAGCAGCAAAAGGTGTTGTGGACGAATGCAAGGTCTTGTGTTTCGTGTGAACTTTTCTCCAGTTTAATGTATTTGGAGAGGAAAGCTCTCTGGTTGCAGTCCCAGCTTTCCACACAGCGCAGCATTATGCATAGTTTTAAAACAATGCAGTGCTGCGGCTGCCAAGTTCAGTTTGTCAGCTTTTCTCCACGGGAATGGGATGTAGGGGCTTTTTTTCATGTGTGTTGTTGTAATTACTCATTTTCACGCTTCGCTTATGGCCTTGCAATTACCCGGGATTACAGTTAAGGTTTATTTCTGTGCGTGGGTTCAGACTGCCGTGCTCGCGATGCAGTGCAGTGAATGTACAGTTTAGATTTAAAATAAATGACACTTCTGGAGTCTGTTTTCCCCAACACTGCTGAAATTACAGCGTCGGCCTTTATTTCAAAATAAAATGTGTACCTATTTGCTTCTTGCAGTCACTTGTCAATATGGAGTGATAAGAACTGGGAGTAATCACTGAAATACTGGTGAAATACATCAACTCAACTCAAGTAAGGACACTATTGAAATTGCAGGCAACTGGGATTAGTTGCAGAAAACGAGGACAGTCCTCAGCACTCTCCCAGTTATCTGTCCTTGCTTTATCCCCAACCTTGAGTTGAGCTGATGTCACCAATATTTCAGTGATTATTATAATTTATGAGTAATGAGTGCACAAGGATGAATAAGACTGAGTGGCAAATTGGAGCTCTGTATTTGGATCTCATTTTTGGAACTTGCATGGGGTGATTTTCCCCATCAGCCTAAAAGGTCTGCGGACATGTTTTGTGTCCGAAGTTTGCTTCTTTAGTTTTACATCGGAACTACATGTAAAATAAATTGGGATCAGATGTTAAAAAGTCTGTATGGGAGCACTCTTTTAATTTTATGACTTACATGGTGTATGATACAGGATTTGAGATTCAGAGTGAATCCAGCCAAATGTATCATTAACAGGTTAGTTGCTTAAGAGAGTATCAGCAGATACTTTTTATTATCGGTACGGTATACAGTATACGGTAATATGGTATCAGTATTGGTACTGAACATGAAAAAATAGTATCATCCCACCCACAGTTTAAACCCATAAATTATAAAGGCAAATGCATTTGAAAGCTGTGGAACTTTAACGTTGTCCACAGTGTGGGATGTACACCGAGAGAACCGGCCTGAATGCTTAATGCCTGCAGTAAAGGGGTCTGGTGGTTCTGTTGTCTGTGGGACATTTTCCACTTGTGCCCTCACAAGGAAATGTCACTGCAACTCAGTTCAAAGTTATTCTGATGGTCACCTTGATCTATGATGAAACATTTCTGTACCGGTGGGAGTGTTCTCTTCCAGGACGAAACTGCCTTTATTATGTAAATCACATGCTATAGCCTTTACAGTCACCAGATCTCAACCCATCTCCTATGGGATATTTTGGACTGACCTATCAGAATGTATGCTCGACCACCACCACCATCATCAAAGCACCCATTGAGGAAGAATGGCTTCCATTCCTCTAGTACAGTTCCAGAAACTCGTAGAATCTGTGCCAAGGTGCACTAAAGCAGTTCTGGCAATTCGTGTTGACCCAACAGCTTACTAGGACACTTAATATCTCCTGTATATTAAATCTGTAATAGTGACTGAATAATAAGTCTTAAGAGTAGTAACTAATATCAACCCATAGCATTACCAGCTGGACTCAGGTTGAGACGAGGATGTGGTTAGCATTAGCCGTTAGCTACATTAGTCTTCTGGCAGCATTGCAAAACTGAAGAAGCAAACTTCAGACATGAGATGTGTCGCTAGTTGCCTAAATTGAACGTAGGGGACAGTTTGCCTGTAGATAAACGGTCTGTGTGTGATGTTTTGAGCAGATCCCACGCGGATCACCCAGGGCCCGGTGGACGTGGAGATCATAGTGGGGGAGAGTATTGTGCTGCCCTGCCAGATCGCATGTGATCCTGCTCTGGACGTGTCCTTCTCCTGGGCGTTCAATGGCCAGCTCCTCAACAAACTGGATCCACACTATGAGCACGTCGGCGGGGTAAGACCTGACAAGCCTTTGGCTGGATGTCCTTGTAATGCAGTTTTTAATTACACTGTCATGGTAGCATGTGTGAAGGCTGTGCTGTACAGATGGAGGTCAGAAGAAGGGTACTGCTCTTACTGCCACTTTTAAGGACAATGTTACGAAAACCTGCCTAAATAACTTTAAAAAGCATGTTATTCCTGTTTTAGAACCTATTTTTCTAAAAGCAAAAGAAAATAGAAATAAATGGTGTCTGAAGCGGTCCCTAATATCCACGCTTAACCATCATCTGTTGCTTACTGATGGATCTGTGGTTTAAGCTAAGAGGACTGGCACGTCTCCACTGATTGTCCTCTGTTTGGAGTTTTTGGCCGGTGCCTTTGCTGCCTTGGCTCGTTACGCAGCCCTCTGGTGCTTCTGTTCTCTGTTATTTCCATCAAGAAATAATTAGCCCACAAACGTATCTTGAAAGATCCTCTGTGCCGTGCCCTGGTGTGACTTCGTGTCAGGTTCCACGCCCCGCTGAGGCTTACTGACCCGCACAGTCTGTGCTGGATACGTTCGAATTTCCTCAATGATGTAATGACATTTGTTTCTGAAAAGATTAATTAGTGTCAAGAAAGAAGGGGGAAAATGCCCCAGTGGGTCCTAACGGACGTGTCCCATCAATATTGGATCTGCACGATTACTTTGATTGGTCTTAAAACAGATTCATTAATGTCATGTTCCCAAGCCCATGAACGAGCACTTCAGTATTCCATCCTATTTACATAATGATGAAATCCAGAAATGAGATCTAGTCTGAATTAAGAGTGTCAGGATGCATTGTGAAAGTAAGTGTGGATATAAATCATGAAGGCTGAGAATGATAAATATAAGTATTTTTTGCACGATTACGTAATTGCATTTGCTGATCTAACAGAACTAAATGGGATAAGCCATTCAACGTCTTTGCAGACTCTCTGGCACACACACGTGCACACACACCCCGCTGCCAAATTTAAGCTGTTACAGTGATTCTTATCCGTAATGAGATTCTGTTTTTCATAAATTCTGTAATGTCACTCGTCTTGTGGGATTATCATTCTGAAGTTCACAGCTTAGATTAGTTCATTTTCATAACGACACCAAATCTGCTGGCTAACTTGCTTATGGCTGAAAATGTGCATTAACCCATTGTTTGCTCGACTTCATCTCATTTTCTGCAATTTGAGTCTGCAAAGTTTTGTTCTGCTCACTTGAGAAACAGCTCTTAATGTTGATTTTAATGACGTCTCTCAGCTCATGCGAAGCGCTTTGGACAAAAGTCGAACTGAATTGACTGCCTACGTAATGTTTGCACAAAATTACTGCACAAGGTGCAATTAAAATACAGTAATCCCTCACTTTTCGTGGGGTTACATTCCAAGAGCACCCGCAAATAGTGGAAAAACCGTGGTGTTGTGCACTTTAGTTTCATTTTAAACTCAGTTTAATGCATTACCCTTAAAGAAAATGTAAAGGTAAACCCGTATTCGCCTGTTTTTAAGGTAAACCCATCTTTTAATTTAAATTCCCTGCTGGGATATGCAATTCGGAAGGTTGCGTGACAAAAGTATTGGGACCCGGTTTTCGGGGAATAAAACCTGATCTACTCGGACTAAAAATACAAATGAGGGCTCGTTGGAAAGGTCTCCTGAAGACTGTGGAGTCTAAAGTGTCTTTCCCCGCTGATATATGCAACTCGGAAAGTTGTGGGACAAAAGTATTGGGGCACCGCGGTGAGGTGAACGGCTCCCTTTGTGTGAAAACATCCAGAAAAAATATATTTATTGCCACAAAAAAGCAAAAAAGGCGAAGGATATTTGCAGTTTCCGTGTTATTGTGAGGATTTCCACGTAAAATTATGAGTTCGGTTCTCAAAAACTTCCGCCTGGTCCGCGTAAAACTGGGGGACTACTGTATATCAAAGTCCCTGAAAACTGAATTGTCCTTGTATGTTTATTTTAAAGAGACTGATTAACACTGTTAATAAAGAGGACCTTTTACCACATTTTTCTGTGAAAACAGCCCATTTTTAATTCACTGATGTTGCGAAAACCAACATATTTATAGACATTCACCTATTCAGCCAACAGCAATTTAGCTCAGCACTCCCACTCCCAACGAACATGATTTTTTTAGACCAAATTGCTTTCTGAGTGAGGCAGCCAATAAAAACAGAGCTCATTTACATAAATCATTCTGAAAAGGTTGTGAAAAATTAATCTCGACTGTTTTGTGAGTAAAATCACACAACGTTTTAAGAATAAAAAAGAAAATGCACAAGACATGTAGGGCCCTCAAACCCTTCAGGCTGTATCTCACATGACAGAGTGCAATTTCCCAAGATTTTGTGCTGGAATGTGTTTCTGTGTCTTCTCTTGCCTCATCCAGAATGATCTGACTCCTCAAGTCCTGAATGCAGAAGTGTTTGTAAAAGTGGTAGCTGACTCCAGAGGGATGAACAGAGCTGTAGTGAAATGCTGAAATGCCTGAGAATGCTGTATAACATGAAAGTGAAGTTAAAATTACCGTTCAGAAAAAGAGTCATAAAATCTAGAGATAACGAATCTATAAATAACTATAATTGGATAATTACTGTGTATTGTTTTCCTCTGAGTACCTGCCCCCTCCTGGTGTTTAGCTCATCAAATGTAATTATTAGTATGACAAGAGTTTCAGAACTGTTTTGGTTTTTTGATATTTTTGGAATTTTGAACTTTTTTTTATATAATATATGTATATTTTTATTAGAATACTTAAATGTGTACAATGTTTCTCATTATGACATTTGTTGTAAGAGTACCATAAGATTATTCGTTCTATTTCTAAAAATGTATACATGTTTTAAGTCATTTTGTGTAGTGGAATCATCTAGACCTCGGTCCTGGGGTCCCCAGTGTCCTTCACATTTTAATGTTTTCCTGCTGTCACACCCACTGCAACCCAATGAGTGTCAATGAGTGTCCGACCTCATAAATGCTACAGAATGAATGGAAACACATTCCCACAGAAACTCCAGAATCTTGTGGAAAGTCTTCGAGGAAGAGTGGAAGCTGTTATAGCTGCGAATGGGGACCCACTCCAGATTAGTCTGTGGATTTGAATGCAATGTCATTAAAGTCCCTGTTGGTGTGATGATCAGGCGTCACAGTACTTTAGTTTATGATGAGTGTTGGGACAATGGAAAACTAAAATGTGTTGGTATGGGGGCTTCTGGACATGCATTTAGATTTGACCAGTGAATGAAGTATTAATAGAAGATGTTTTGAAGAAGAAGACTATTAATAGAAGATGTTTTTTTACTAGCGGAGGATTTAATTTCTCTCATCACCTCTCTGACTGCCAGGTGGACGTTTGTGGCTGGTGTCTCAGTGTTACACTGCTCCATACACACCACATTCTTCATCATTACTAGATTAACAAGTGCGTTTAATTGCATCATGTGAATTTCGTATTCATCACATGCACTGTTGCGTATCGCAAACAGAATCCAATCAAAGCCCCTCTTTAATGTGATTAAGTTCTAATTAGAGCCCATTAGCCACTTGGTTCATTAGCTAGATCCTATGCCGTGTTGAAGGAGCTGAGGAAATGGCCACAGGGAACGTTTATCCAGGACGGACGTTTCAAACACTGTAGTAAACAGACTTTGGCAAAATGCAGCCGTTAGCTGTGAAACTGGACTACGTTTTCTCTCCGAGCCCATATGGGAGTTTAGAGCTGTTTGTAGGAGCCGTGCTTTATAGTAAAGAAGAAACTAGTAAATGTGCAGATTGTCTGCTAAATGCTCTGTGTCCTGATGTGATGTCTGTTTAAAGCACGTCTTGCTGGTCTGCTCATTAGTACCATGTTTAGTTAAAGCATATGGAAGCTGCTGATACCGAGTGTGTTCAGAATCTGTGGGGTTCAGCAGGTGGCAATGTGTGTGTATGTGCAGAGTGCAGCTGGAGATTTAATGATACGAAACATTCAGCTGAAGCATGCTGGGAAATATGTCTGCGTCGTCGACACTGATGTGGAGAGCCTGTCTGCAGCTGCCATTCTGATTGTAAAAGGTAAAGAAACTTTCTTTGCTTATTGGCGTGTTTTGGATTTATTGACGTTTTCATAACTAATAAACTGCAGGAAGGTTCACAGAGGTCTGGTTTTGTTAAAAAAAGCATCAGTGGTGTTTTCTCATTCAAATCTTATGTAATCCCAAATTAGGCCAAATCTAGGTCTGGAAACTGGCCCATAGTATATTTCTTTCAAGGCCTATTGAACAAATACTACCTCTGCTGCTGAGATGATATGGAATGCCGTGCTTTTGATTTTGACGGCATTGTTAATTCATTAGTCAGAGCGTTCATGTGCCTAACGCGTCCTGGAAGCGGTGGACAATCTAGAGAATAGGCATCAAGCCTAGTTTTGCCACAGTAGATGCAGTAGAACACAGTGAAACACTAGATAAGGGAAATATCTAGTGAAGACTAAACCAAACAACCCATAATTCTATAAATAAAAGCCTTTTCCAGGTCAAATAACATTTCATGCTACGTAACACATTTTCTGATAGAGCTATAGGGCTGAACCCCTCAACCAGTCACTGGGCAGAGAGGGAACAATGTGTAAACTCGTTAAAGGAAGATTTTTTTTATCAGATTAAAGTGTTTGTTTGGAAAAGAGTTGTCTGTAGAAATTTGCATACAAGCAGTGAGAAGTTCCCGTATAAGCCTGCTGTGCAAACGCTGTGTATCTGAATGACTCTGCATCACTTGTAAGACAGTATTATGTGCAAAACAGGCCTGTGGTCTGCAAGTCTGTGGTCTTGGACTAGAGAATGTTAAATAATGAATCATTATACCAATGCATTGCCATTTTGTTCACTCCATTTGTGTCAGAACCACTTGATCCTCTAGAATAAATGCGTATATATACTGTAGATACAGATAGATCATCTCTGATTCATCTAAATTAATCGCAAAAGTGTTTACAGCAAGTGTTAGATTCACTGTTCGTGAGCAACAATCAAACATTTGCTGAGGGAAAAAGTGATAGAACTGAGTCCATCTAAAAGGTGCAGTTCAAGACAATGTACAAACATCCAAGCTGTAGCGTTAAGTAAATAATGCGGTGACGCGATAAAGTGTTAATTTGCTCAGCTCTAATATATACATAACAATAAACTGATGATGTATTGGATTGATATATTTTTTTAATTGTTTGTTTAGCCAGTTGTTGAACTGTTAAACTGCACTAGATTTTATTGATCCTTCAGTGTAGTCTTTTCAGAAGGTTTGGATTGATCTGTGTTAAGTCGGCAGCTCATCCCTGTAATAAAGCTGATGGTCTGAAAACGGTTGTAAATAAATTAATTAGAATCTAGATAAGTAGAAAAATGCTTCACTCTCCAAGTGCTAAACAGAAGGATGTCAATAGTTCTGTGCGACTCTACGACGTGCTAACCTGCATACCCATCACTTAGCATTAGACATTAATGGACGTCCAGTTTGGTAAAAGGCTGCGCTGCGTCTGTCACTGAGCGTCCAGCTAACGCAGCAGAGAATAGGAGGTCTTAGGAGAAAACATAATTAGCCGTGTTCCCTTCTGTGAGATCAGGTCTGCGTGTTTGTCCTTGTGCTCTGAAGGAAAAATAATTGAATAATGAATTGATCCATGATTTTATGTTCCATTAGTATGAGTTAATTAGAGGAACATATCAAAGCTGTTTATCAGAGAGCACTAATGAGTTTTAGAGGATCAATAGCTTTCAATTAAGATTAGCCCGGCATGCTAAACATATCTGACTGTAGTTTAAAGGAGGCTGACAGTAGTAGAGAAGGCTTAGCAGACTCGAATAAATAAAACAGGCCTGCGCTACGTTTTAGAGTCGGAATGTCACAGAACTAAAAGGTTTAAATTCGTCAAATAATGCATCTGCAACTGTACATTATATTTATACAGTCTGTGTTTAATTGGGAAAGATAAAGAAAGGAAATGAGTTGTTTTAGCTCTTTTGGAATCAGACCCAAGCAAACTAGACCTAAAAAAAGAAGAGCTTTACTGCCATTCTTTATGGGAGACGGCTTAAGGTGTTATAATAGCCTGCAGGACTGTTCTTGTATCCCAGAACTGGAGGGCCATGATGGGGCAAACGAGACGTGAGGGAAGCTAACTTTGCTAATTGTTGGATTGAGTCAGGTCCCCCCGGAGCTCCGGATGGTGTGACGGTGGAGGAAATCACAGACAGCACAGCGCAGCTCTCCTGGAGGCCAGGCCAAGACAACGGCAGCCCCATCATCAGCTACATCGTCCAGACCAAGACAGCTTTCACCGTGGGCTGGCAGGCGGTGAACACGGGTAACAATGCAGGATTAGCCGGAGCCGCTCAAGCGAAGCGGCAATTCAGCAAGAGGCTGAAAATTGCCATAGATGGTTTCATCTCCCTTTAAAAAACAGCTTATGCCTGCTTTGAGTGGATATAAGGACTTCTTGGTATTAATGCATAATGACTTTATCTGCAGGTTGCCAGCTAGTGTTCAGTTTGAGTTCTTCTAAAACACGTTTCTCGATTATTAAAGGGAGATTGGGTCTTGCCTGACACTGGCTTAGAACGTGAACTTTCCATTTGCATTTCAGTGGTGGGTAATTCAGACCTGGCGTGTTTGTTTTCAGTCCCTGAAGTGATTGATGGGAACACACTGACAGCCACAGTAGTGGACCTGAACGCCTGGGTGGAGTATGAGTTCCGTGTGCTGGCCAGAAACAGCGTTGGTGTCGGAGAACCGAGCCCACCCTCGCTCAAGACCCGAACTGAGGACTCTGGTAAGTCCCAGTGCCACCAGTATGTGGCAGTAACCAGTGCTTTCACTGTGTTTTTGAGCTTAGCTGCATGCAACACTTGCACAATGCTTTGTTTCCTTGGGTTCCAGAGTAAACTGAGAGTCTGTGCATTACTATGGAGAGCCTGTTGGCAAACGATGAACTTTGCGGGCAGTTTATTCAGAGTCTGCTAACAAAAGCCTTAATAACAAGGTTTTTAAAGCAGTTGCTATGGGACCAGAGCTTTGTTTCTTTTGAAATGTATAATGAGGCCTAAAATAAAGGAAGAAAAGTCAGACTAGGACAAGCAAAACAAGCACCAAGGATAAGCAGGTTTCGTGTCTATTTGTCTACTGAACTCAGTGGAGGATTTCTTTATTTTTTTTGTTTTTGTACGCAGTTCCCGATACAGCGCCAGCTAATGTCGGAGGTGGGGGTGGCTCCAAGTCGGAGCTAGTAATAACATGGGAGGTAAGTCATCTGTCTATATTACTGCTCCCTCTGTGTGAGGTAATGGTTTTGCTTAATTGAATCGAATTGAATGGGAGTGTTTATTACCCCAGTCAAAACCAAACCCATTCTCCAGCTGGGCCCTTGGGTCCTATAATGCCATTCATTTCTGCGTCGTCTTGTTATTACAAACAGGTTCGTTCGAGTTCCCCTGGGAGCTGCGTGTTCTCCGCGAGCCGTAATGAGCTCTAGATTGGTGCAGGGTGTGAGCTGGACGCTGAACCTGGTGTGTATGCGTTTTAATATCACTATAGTTTTGTGTTTCCCTCCCAGCCCGTGCCCGAGGAGCTGCAGAACGGCGACGGCTTCGGGTACATCATCGCCCTGCGGCCTCTCGGGGAGATCACATGGACACACGCCGTGACCTCGGCACCGGGACGTCATGTCTATCGGAACGAAAGCATCCCTCCCTTCTCTCCGTTTAACGTGAAAGTGGGAGCCTATAATGCGAAAGGTCAGGGACCCTTCAGCCCTGTTACCACAGTGTTCTCTGCAGAGGAGGGTGAGTGTAAGCTGCATTGTTCACACACCACACAGACTGAGGGGTGAGGGGTGGGGGGTGTGGGGGGGGGGCGGCAGGATGATACAGCTGGTATTCTGGCTCAAACCAGTGTCACTGCTGGAGTGATTTCACCATAAAGTTCTTTAATTAGGATTGATTAAAAACATCATTAAGTTGTTTACTGCATTACCTGTTTATTCTGCTGCTTTGTTTCTATGAATGTTTCCTTTATTCTCAGACTGGCTCTGCTAATAGATGATTCTTGAAAATTGCTTAGTCATGGTACATTAATTCTTAATCATCATTTGCCATCTTAACCCGCAATATTACCCTCAATATTTGTGGACAAAATGAAGTATCAGAAGGCTGTAGGGGTGGAAGCACATGACGGTGAATGCTCTCCTGTGTGAGTTAGTGAGGAAAACGTGGTGACGTTTGTTAGTAGTCAGTTTGAAAGCACTTTCTCGGGAAGCCCTGGCCTGTCACCAACCGGCGGCATTAACAATTCCTGTACTGATAATATTCCTTTGTGCCAATCGTCTCTCATAAGAAGCCAAAGCAGAGTCGTTTATAGGTCTGTGTGAAGAGATTTGATTTCAGTCTTGCTCCAGGTTGTCAGCTAGGTATTGTGTTTGTGAGAATCACTGATTCTTTTTTTTCTGCTGTGCTTTTTCTGACCTTTATGGGATTTTTTTCTCCTCTCCCTTTCCTGTCTCTTTAACTCTCTCCTCCTCTCCTCTCTTCTGCTTCTCTTTTCTTCCCTCCGCTCCCAGAGCCCAGTGGAGTGCCGGGGGGCGTGTGGGCTCAGAGTATTTCTGCCTCTGAATTCGAAGTGAGCTGGCAGACACTCTCTGACTCTCCTGAAAGAGTTTTGGGCTACGAGGTGCGTAAGTCTACTCCACTAAATGGAAATGACTCTGCCTCCTGTTTTGAAATGCACCATGGGTACTGCCAGCGCCTGTCATCTTCCACACTGCACCTGTTCTCTGCCTGCACACAGAAACACAAACAGCAATAAGGCTGCTCCTGTTTAAAGGTGCGCATGAAAGGTTTTCTGCAGAATAAGAGAGAGAGACAGGAGCTGTTTTAAGGCCGCGAAGATCGCGTTACGGATCCTGTCCATTTCTGTCACCCCGGGAATAAAATGCTTATTATAGAGAATGCTATTTGGATAGCAATCGATTAGCATATCCAGGTTATTTCCGCAGGCGTCTGAGTCTGTGCCGTCTGCGGTGCTGTCTGAACACAGGTTGTGTACTGGGAGGACGATACGAAGCCGGAGACCATGGGGAAAGTGCGAGTGTCTGCGAATCAGTACACAGTGAACATCAGCGGCCTGAAGGGATACACTCAGTATTTCCTGACAGTGAGCGCCTTCAACACGGCAGGCACCGGCCCGCGCTCCCCCACCATCAATGTCACCACCAAAAAGTCTCGTGAGTACAAATCAAGCATGTCAGGACAACTAGTCTATGCCAGTAATTACACTATCTGGACAAAAGTCTTGGGACACATGTCAATCACACCGACTGGGACTTTAATCTGGACTTGTTCCAGCTCTAACAGCTTCCACTCTTCCTGGAAGACTTTCCACAAGATTCTGGAGTTTCTGTGGGAATTTGTCTCCATTCATTCTGTAGCATTTATGAGGTCAGACA
>JBBPCY010000136.1:1872914-1885048 GCA_037974405.1 Brachyalestes nurse
ATCTCTAAATACCAGGCCAACAGCCTCCCAAGTTACTGTTTACTTGCTGAATTTATAATCCATCTGAGCCACTGATCTGCCGGGAGCCTGTTCCAACCTTCATAGGGCAAAAGGTAGTGACAGATCACACACACACACACACACACGCACAGACCATGGGACAATTAGGCATTTGCCTGACATGCATGTCGTTGGATTGTGGGAGGAAACTGGAGAACCCAGCAGAAACCCACCTTGAGAACATCCACACAAACAAATTGAACCCAAGACTTTCTCACTATGAGGCTCACTCTCAATGGAACATATTGGAAAAAAATAATAATACCAAAACAATAACAAACAATAACAGAAAATAACAACAGTTTATAGTTTATTTATTCCTGTGTGTTAAGAAAATTGAAATAACAGAGTTTAATGTCTCACATAAACATTCCAGAAACTATCCATTCAGTCCAGACAATCCATATATTTCATATATTCAAATTTTACACTCAAATATGTAATCAGCAAAAACAACCAGTTTGGTAATGTCAGGAAAAAATGGTATGTTCAGATATTTTAGAGGCTAAACTACTGGAAGTTAAACAGGTAGATAAATGTGAACACACCATTTTTCATGCCATTACTAAACTGTATCCCATCCATGATGAAGATGTAAGAATCAGCCTGGACTGCTCTGTGAATGAGGTCCAATATGGGACAGCCAGTCAGAAAAGAGGTCATTTACATACATCAGTCTTAAAGGCACAGTAACAAAAACAGTCTGTTTACATCTAAGGGATAAAACAGTTTGGAAAATGGGCCATAAGGGGATTTGGCACATATGAAACCATAGATGGACCTCAGGGGGAAAATGAAATGAATAAAATGCAGCATATGGGCTTTCTACTTATTTTTGCCTGGAAAATCAACAAACGTAATTTAACCAGGGGTGTTCAAACACTTGCAGACGACTTTACCTTTAAGTGTAAAAACTTGGAGGATTTGCCTCATTAGCTGGTGTGAAGAACGGAAGCAGGTTCTCAACAAGGTGAAAATGAATGCAGGCGCCGAGAAGAATTACTGCTTTACTGCTCTCTTCCTCCCCTCCCCCATGCCCCCTCCATTCTCTCTGGTTTCTGTCCAATCAGGGAGATATTCTGCCATTTTATAGGATCTTACAGGACCTAACTAGGCACCACAAAATGAGATTTCAGAGGAGAATGAGATTTTCACGTTCCTGAAGGTTTTCTCCTTAATGTGTGGAGGGATTTAACTGCTCTCCTGTCATTCTCTCAGGTTTCTCTCCGACTGTGTCGTCTGTGTGTGAGCAGCTCACCTCTTCATCCACCAGGTTTCTAATACAGGAGAGCTTAAAGACTACAGGCCCGGCCTCTTGATTGCACTTTTAAATTAACATGCAAATACGTTTGCACTTAAAGTGATAATTGGCTGAGCTTGGGGTTTACAGTTAATGCAGCATTTCTCATATTTTTTGTAGTTTATAGAACGTTTTCTGAAATGTTCTTTGTTTTCTTTTTTCTGTTGCTGTTTGATTTTGTTTTCCCGGTACACATATTTGACCCCCCAGGCAGTGATCATCAAGTAAACGAACAATCCATGATAATCAGACTCCATACAGAGGATATACAGTCCAAATTTTAAGTGAAAATTAAAGTACACGTCCTCCACAGGGAACACAGCTGTTAACACACTCTGTTTATCTGCTGAATTTAACAGAACATGTGGCCTGTGCAAACCTTATTAGAACCTTACATTCTACTTTACATTTTTTTCTGTTACAAGATGTTACAATCAGCCAATAAGAATATGCAGTAAAATTAAAATAATTTTTGGTTTGACCACTATAGAGTTTTAACTTCTTTAATCTTCTAAGATTAAACTGGAAACTGTGCTTGGAACCAACAAAACGTTGAATCTGACACACTGTTGCCAGTGACTATAAACATACTTACCCTGTGGGTCTGGCGTGTTTGTAGAAACAATAACGTCTCTGTTTGTAACCTGTCGACTGGAAATACCCACTAAACGGAGTAAAATGGCTTTCAAATTCTGTACTACCTGTAGATGGAATAACCATAAAGTGCTCTCTCGACATTTTTAAAATTAAAGACATTCTTATTTGCAGATGCCTTTGTTTAGTTTAGGAAGACAAAAATAATTTCTTTTATATTGATTTTTTTTCTACATTTGTTTTACACTATGTATTTTAATTCTTAATTTTATTCTCTATTGAGTTTATTGCCTATATTTCTTTTTATACCTAGAATCGAATAACCTTTGTTTAATCTAATACAGGCAAATAATGTTCAAAATACTAGAATCCCATTGGGCTATACGTGTCTAGCTCTGATCACGAGTAAAATAAAATACAGTAAAATATAATCAGAAGATTTTGAGATGTCATTAACCCTGCAGTTACAGAAATGAGAAATTCGAGTTTAAGGGCTTTAAAAGATCTCTCTGCACTCATTCTGAAGGATCGCTCAATCCATTTGTACTAAGATACTCCTGATGAGACTTGGTGAGTTTATCACAAAGGCTTCAGCCACTGTCACGATGACGACCAACCCTTGGGCTCCATAATTTCATTTTCCTCAACCAGATGACGCCTTATTGGCATGTTGTCCAACACCAGCTTCCCCAGCCACACCAACAGAGGCTGCGGCATATTGCTTTTCTCACACGCGCAATTCAATAAAGCCAGATTTGGATCAGTGAGAAAAGTGACACAAAGGGACTTTGTAGGTCGCTCATAAATGAATGTATCTTGTCTGATCTTGAAGGCTAAGATGGTGCTTTATCACGCTGTTAGAACTTATCTTCCTGCACGCTGCATGTTCTCAGCTGTTAAGAAAGCAAAGGTTTTTTCCCACTTATCTTCTGGAAGTTGGAAACACCTGGTGATCTCTGGCAGTCGTAATGTTACACTCCAGCTTATTTTAGGTCATCTTAAAAGCTCAGAAACAGGGTAAGAATATGGGAAGGATGAAGTTACGACGACAACCAGATGACAACGAACAGCTACTTTATTTCAGATGTGGCAGTTGAAAATGCAGCAGTCTTATCCTTAAAGAACTCGATTCCAAACACTGTTATTAGCATTTATCAGCTCGAGCTGATCGATCCCATCACCTTCCTCGAGTGAAATTGCATTGCTGCTGTTGGACTCGGACCTTATAACTTACTGAAGCATCATTGTGCAAAATGATGGGTTAGTGTGAAGCGCACAGCGCCATTAGAAAACATTTTCCTCGATCCGAGACTCACAAACGGCGAATGAGTCAGAGCCAAAATCCAGACTGAGACACCTCACGCTGGGCTGTGCTCCGCTGTGATCTTTCCTTTTTTCCCTCACCCTGCTGCTTTTCTTCTACTGTATATCACAGCTTCAGTCGGGGTTTAATAATCGTATCACCCGGGATCTCTGAATAAACACACCAGCCGAGTCCAATCTTTATCCGCGCTGTCCTACTCAGAACCGAGAAGATGCAGAGAGCCTGATATAAAAGCACTTTTAATGTCAGATATGGTATGAAAATGGGAAAAAAGGGTCAAATATTTGTTTTGTGTAGTGCTTCTCTAAGCAAGGTCAAGCATGCATGTGTTGAATATGAATCATCAGCAAAAGAAGAATAAAATGTGCTCTTATAGGCTTCTAGCTCCTCTTTTTTCTCTTTTCTTTTTTTCCTCAGCGTCACTAAAAGCTTTGCAGCTATGCGTAGCAACAGTTGCCATGCGCCGTATGACTTTTTGAAGGTTAAATATAAGGAAAGGTTCAAATGAACCTGTCGTGCCCATTTTTTTGCACAGGGCCTGTTTACCATACAGTGTGTTATCGGAGCAGCAGAGCCGGCCGTGTCTCTGGGAGAGATGCAGGAGACGCCTGTGCGTGCGCGGCCTGTTAATTACTGCGTCTTGGGTTTGCTGTTAATGACACCACAGGCCTGAAGTTTCTTTTCTTAAGCAGAGCAGAGACTGTGTGATCTGCTGAAGGTGCCGGAGAGGCAACGTTAAATAGATGTGCGTGTGATATGCAGAGCTATGATAGCAATATTGAAAATGTGATAACTTTTATGCATGAGTGCTTGCCCATCACTATATATAAGATGGACTCTAAGCACCAGGATTGCAAGATTTAAGGATGTCCTCCGTCAGACATGACCCGTCAAACACGCAGCAGATGAGCAACGTTTGGATGCGAAAGACAGTAAAACATGCTTTTCTGGTCTGAGATCATGCCTTATTCTCCAAGTTCTGCAACATTCTGGGAATTCAGCACCAACTCTGCAACAAGTAGCACTGTAGGAACTGTGCTTGGGTGGAAGAGTAAATGAGGAGGAAAGATGAGATAAAACAGATTTTACGATATCAATGAAGGACAAAACATACAACAGAAAGTAAATAAACCGATTCATCTTGTACAGCCACACTGCCCTCTGTAACAGAGAACACAATCACAGATAGTTACACTGCTGTTGATGTTACTAAATAACAGGACACTCCCTCTACTCACGGGTTGGGTTTGAGTGTGAGAAGGTGTCTGCTGGGGATTGCTTCATTCAGAAAAGCAGAAAAGCGTCGGTTCTGGTGTTCACCTCCCTGATAAACATGCAGCCTTCTTCTCCTAAGGGCGCTCGATACAGAGTGGCGTAGATACAAATAGACTGCAGTGAGATTTCCTGAGCCTGAAAGGAATTTCGAGATTGACAGGCAGGTACTGATCTGAGGAGCGTTTCGTGCGTCACTTGATGTTCTTTCAGCGACTTTTTGTGCACATCACAAGCAATAAAATAAAAAGTGAATACACTTCATGCTGCCCAGCAACATTTCCTGCCAAAAATATTGATACTTCACTTTTTTCAATATTGGAAACCTCAAATTTTGTGTATAAGAAAAAGATACATTTTATTTTATATATCATCATTTGGCGGCACAAAGGGGTAGAAGATGTATGTATGGATGGATGGATATCATCATTTGTATTTTTTCTTTAGAGCTGTTATGTACAGTAGACAGTTTGAGGGGCATTAGGGTGGGATGCCGTCCCCCTTGTTATCCTGCCGATAGTGTGTCTGTTGGTTGGTGATGTTGTGCTCCCATTGGGCCACACCCCCCCTTCAAAAACATCACCATTTTACATTAAGTGTCCTTAATAAACAGTGTAACTATCTGTGATTGTATTCTCTGTTACAGAGGGCAGTGTGGTTGTACAGTTATTGTATAGTACAGCTGCTGGTGAGACAGTTTAATCTGGAGGCCCTGTATAGGAGGCAGCTAAAGCAAATAACCAGCTCAGATGAAAGGAATGACTCCCACCATTTGTACAGTTCTTGCTTCTTCCCTCTGCAAGTTTACAGTCTCAAAACAATGTTAAAACAGGAGCCAGCACACAAATGAAGTAATAGAATAGCATATTTTATTGGGATTAAACTGTGTTGTAAGATTAATAAGTGACTGTCTGTAACGTGTGTCTATGGAGACCCAGCCTCTGATCAAAAGGTTATATACACGCATAGTACACTGGCTATCAATTACACTAATTACACCTATGTATTAAATACAGACTGTACTCATCTCATATAATTACACAAGTGTGAATTATGTTGCATGAGTGAAAACTATAACTGATAAACATGTATGGAGTAAACTGTTCTACTGTAATCCATGTGTAACAGTGAATACGCCACAAAAAGTGAGAGACCCTGTTTCTGCCGTATAGAGCTGTTTGGCCACTTTCCATTAGAAAGGCTGCTGCCTTTATCTGAACTCTCCGTCTGTCAGTACTGAAGGAGGCTGAGAGAGTTCTGAAACACATCCAGCTGCCCCTCTCTGCCGTACTGTCGTTTTACTGAAATGCTGCTTTCAAATCAGGACAGAAATACTGAAACGATGAATTTAGTGCAAATGATCACTGCCACAATGTTGTAATAACACATACTAGTGCGAAGATGAGGCTGCTTTAATATTTTGCCGTCATTAACATGCATATAACTAATATAACTGTACTTCTAACTGGATAAAAAGGATTAAGCACATTCTCCATATTTTGTCACACAACCTTGAATCTAATGCACAATAAACACTGTATTTCTCTCCATAATCACTTAAACACACCTTGTCATTCTTACCAGCTTTATTAGGACAGCAGAAGGCAGCATAATGTGCTGTGTCAGGTTTTGGAGTCAAACAAAGGTCAGTTTTGAGCAAACAATCAAAGAAAACCTGGAAAACAAAGGAAACGAAGCAGAAATTAGAAGCACAATAAGCTTGAAGGTAGTCTAAAAGTATGTAAGAAAATATCCCACAGTGAGTAGGTCTCTACTTGCACAGCTTGTTCATTTCAGAGTTTCTTACGGAAGATTAGTCAGCGCTTCACCACAATACTGTACTGTGATCACATTTCATTTGTTATTGTAAGATCATGGTAATTAAATAAACTGCACTTGCACCAGCCCTCCTGGGTTCGGGTCTTTTCTCCCTACATCCTCTTAGATCTTGTAATTTTCAGACTTCCTCAGGAGTCAGTTCACTTTTTTTTTGCTATAGCTCCTTTTTACGTACTTAAATTCACCAAAGCTATGGACACCAGTTAGCAGTTAGCCCAATCTATCTATCTAATGTTGCTTTCTCTGCCGTGTCATCAACACAATTATTCTGTGTAAATCACCTGCAAAATGCCCACTAACTACCTGCACGCACCAATTAGCACCGTTTACTGTAGATCTTGGATCTCAGCGATATCACAGAGGATCATTCCAACAGCTCACAGCATCTCAGCATGTGGTTCCATCAGCTTTACCGAGCGCAGGGTCCAGTACAGAACCCAACTTCCTGTCAACTCACCTTTTCCCAAATCAGGGGAGGTTTTGTACAGTGACAGTTCAGACAGGCGGTGAAGCTTCAGGATCATCAGGCTGTTATGAAGATAATTAATGCTCGTATGAAGAGAGAGAAATCCTCATTCAGGCTGGAATACATCTTATAGAACGATCACACAATCATCCTGTAATCATTATGTATTAATCAGTATACAGGAGAATGAATGACTCTGGAACAGCTCTTCAGTAAGAACAGTAGCACACCCAGGATGCATGGTGATATTTAGTTTGAAGTTTCACACACTTTTCAGCTTCTCCTTTTTCATATCATGTCACATTGGGCTGGGCGATACGGTCTATAAATAATATTGTGATATTTTTAGGCTATACTGTGGTAGACAGTATGTATCTCATATTAGGGCATTGTAATGAACCTTCAAGGTCATTACCCCACTAACCTCCTGCTAGTTTTTTCTTCAGCTACACACTAATACAATAACTCCAGTGTGGTTACAAATTCAATTAAAAAAATGCTTTTAGTGACTCATTGTCAAAGCATTGTGTATCAAGCAGAAAAGTAAAATGGCCTGTTATACTCACATGTGAACACACAACATGAACCCATTCAGGGGGCTGCCTCCCCAGAGGGGCGCCGGGGAGCAGTGTGTGGGGACAGTACCAGGCTCAAGGGAACCTCAGTGGTGGCAGTGCTAGGATTCAAACCCACAACCTTCTGAACCACTAGGCCACCAGCTGCCCCACTGGTGTGATACAAGAATGTAGCCATGTTTATGAAAACATTCACATCTGTGCTGGACAGATCCTGACCAGTGGGATCCATGGCCCTGCTTTCATTTGCTGATGTGACATTTTCTGTCTTTTCTTCAATTCAACTCTCGTAGCTGACATGGGAATATCTTTTATTCCTGATTGATTGTCTGTGTTTGGTGAGTGTTCATACAGAACTTCTCTCTCATCTACAGAGAACCTCTGACCTCTTTTATATATTTTCACTGAACGACTCTCCAGGTTTTGCAGTGCAATGCAATGGCTTTCTTCAGTTGCATGTGTTTTAGTAGCAAAGACTTTGAAGGTGTTGGTTTGTTTCCCATAACTGGGCACGACATGTCTGATGGATTCTGCTTGATTTTTGTTTCTTAGAATTTCCTTGTCTGGCGTTTAACACTTGATGTTTGGTAAACAAACATATTCATAAAGTACACACATCATGGTCCTTCTGACAAACAGCACTGCACCGGGCAGTGAGGGCTGGAATGCCTGAACCTTTACTTAAGCTTCCTAATCTGCAATCTTCTAATGAACATTCACTCAGAGCAGTGGTTTGGATGGCGTGTGATGTGTGTATGTGAGTTTTTACTCTTTAGCTGCACCCCAAACCACACATTTCAATACTTCATATAGTAAATTACTGAATGCATTTCTAAATGTTTTTCAAATTTTGTCCACAGTGTTTAGTGTGGTAGAATGTAGCCTTTACTGTGAGCAGGAGAGAGACATAATATAATATAATTAGGGCTGTAAAGCGATTAATTAAAATTAACCAGTTAATCGCAAACTTAATCACGATTAATTGCAATTCTAAGTCAACCCAATATATAACATATAATAAACACACTAAGTCATCAATTTTACAAAGAAGGCTTTGTTTATTTGTTTTTTCCCCAACTGTCAGACTTTTAAAAGCTGTGAGATAAAAACAAAATACTTCTCTGGTAGTAACTTAAAGCAAAATTATCCATTTAACAGAGTGTGTTTATCTTCCATCGCGTCTGGCTTCTTCTTCTGGCATGCTGGTCGCTGGTGCAGCGTAATACTGCCCCCACTGATAGTGTATGGTACTGCAATGCAGAGGGGCGTTTAATTTCCAAATTACTCGCGCAATCAATTTATTTTAAAGCGTTATAGAAAATAAATGAATAATAAATTTTGTGACATTTGATGTGTTTGTATGACCACTCTTACAGGGCAATGAGTTGAAACATAACATTCTGTTTCCAGTAACAATGCAGTCTTCAGTGTTACTAATATTCCAGTGCAGGGATAATACTGATTAGGGGCCATTTAGAAATTGTGGTCCGATGCCAGCGATGAGTTGAAGAATACAGACTGAATAACACTAAAAGCAGAGACAAATCAGAGGTCTTGTAAAGCTTTCTGCTCAGCATTTAGCAAAGAAGCTCTGACCTGAAAGTCATCAAAAAAGCGTGGCATGCATTCATAGATTCTCCCTGTTTCCTGCTAATGAACTAATGACCAGGACAGTAAAAACACAGCTATACAAAATGGAGGAGAAATTCATCTCTTTCCTTCATCAGGCAGCTCTCAAGGATGCTGGGCTTCACTTAATCCTGTGCTGTAAGAAACCAGGGGGTCGATGCAATCAATGCATGCCCTGCCTCAATCAGAAACAAGTGGGTCTTGTGTTCCATGCTCTTTAAGCTCTGGGGGAAGTCTTGATGATTCCGTTTTTCTGACAGCTGCTGTGACAGCTCGCCGCCTGTTAGCCTCAAGCAACATATACAATGTCCCACACACCACAAAGCACCATATGCAGACCTCCCAATAACAAACCCCAATAAACGCCAAAGCTCTGCTCCACAGCCTTCAGTGGACTTGAAGTGGTTGTGTGAAACTAATGTTGCGTTATGTGAGCTGGATAAACAAGCAGTCAGGGAACGAGGGATCTTCCTCACACTTGTTTTTGCTCTGTCAGCTGAACATCTTTTGCTTTTTAAAATGTGTGTTGGTCTGCAGTCCATTTTGTCAAAAAAGTACAGAATGGTACGTTGTTGGCCATTGTTTTCCACAAACTTCCACACACTTTCAGGTTATTATTATTATTATGAGTGTGTGTGTGTGTGTGTGTGTGTGTGTGTGTGTGCATGCATCCTGTCATCTCGCTCTATCAATACCGGCACTGCCAGCTTAAACGACTTTCTAATCATTTATAGCTGAACGTGAAAGCGAGTCGCATGATGACAGTAATGGAGTAGGAAGGAGATTATCTAAACCAAACTAACCCAGAGACCTGGTCGAGGTAAGAGTACAGTATTACCATTTATATCTTTTTAAATGATGTATGAATAGTTAACAGTGGAACCTATATTGAAAAGTGTCTAAGAATCTCATAGATACATTACCGGACTGTTGTGAGTCTCCTAAGTTGTGCCCTGGTGCTTCCTAATAAATGTTTGGTGGAAGGCAGTAGATTTTTAAAAAGAAAAATAAAGAATCCATGGAGTCCATGTGAAGGGATTCTAAAGAGGAAAAAGAATTCTGGTGCTTGGGCCCTGATATTGCCACATCAGACTAAACTCAGAGATCCATGTGAAAGCACAACATCTTAAGTCAAACTAGCCACAAATTGTTTTCATTCAGTAGCACGACTCTGAAGCAGCTGAGATCTGAGTGTGTATTAGCCCTGTTGTCAGTGGCGGAGGCCTAATGTTTTCTACCTTATCAGCTCTGAAGCTCCGTCTTGAAGACGTCAGTTAATGCGTTTCTATTTGGAAGTGAATAGCTCCCTGGTACAGCATGCTGGAAGATAGGGAAATGAATTAGTTTGGGATTGGGGCACATCATTAGCAGAGGTCCTTGAACATATTAAACCTGAAATATATCTGAGCTGTGTGACCTGCCCAGGAATGGGCTGCAGAAATCCATATCTCCTCCTGTCTGAAGTTACCAGTGCAAGGACCCTCAGGGCCTGTGTTCATAATGAAGAGCCGCTCTTTATCTTTCCAATCAATTCAGAGACATATTAAAAAGTCTGCTGCAAGCACTCCGTCTTCCCAACTGATGATTGGGAAAAAATCTCCTTTGCCAGGGTTTTACTTAGAGTTCAGAATTTCCCTCATGTGAGCCAATTTATTACATCTATGTTGTGAAGATGCATCTTGAAAGTACCTGAGGTTGTTTGCGCTTTTTCATCCGTACCGCACTTGTTTCATGGTCTCAGCCTTTCGTGATGGATTCAGCCTTGAAACATAAGTCTGGAGCATCCATGTCATAGCTGTCCATACATCACATTTATGTCCAGGGCTGTTTTAAAGACCAGGCACAAATCTGAAAGTAATACAAATAAGATCCGTTTTTTTACTACTGTGTTTTTCACTGAAAGGGCAATGCGATATTAAAAAAAAGTCCCTGTCATGCTTGAAAAACAGCATCTGCATGTATCATGTGACCTGGAATTGGGCCAAATTGCCACCAGTAATAGATATAGATACACGGACACCCTATTTCAAGATGGGATACCGACTATCCGATATATCTTTTGTGGCATCAGTCAATATTATTGATGTATTGAAGGAAGAAAAGTGCGCCAATAGAGGTTGTAAATCACATCAACGCTCATGTACATTGCCACACAATCCAGAGTATATAGACTTTCAGAGCAGCGTGTGACAGGACAGATTCAGGGGCTGAACAAAGCACATAACTCACAAGTGTAAACTCATAGCTCACGCTATCCTAAAAATAATCAACACACTTGACAAATAACAAACCCTCTAAATGTGGTGACTATCTCGTCCTTTAATAATATTATTGAACTGTTCCTTTGGTGCCGCAGTCATAGCAGCCAGGGAAAAATTGATCTTTCTGTCATTTCCATGAGCTGTGAAGTTTCACATGCACTGCTGCTTGTATCAGTCAAGATAAACCAATTTTAAAAAAAAACTGTCAGAAAACTGTGAATACCATTTCAGACCGTGCAGCCTATGGGTGTGCATTTACACAAAGAGACTTTCCAGGTCGCCCACTAATGAATGTATCGTGTCTCATCTTGAAGGTTAAGATGATGCTTTATCACACTGTTAGAACTTTTATCTCCCTGCACACTCAACACCTGCTGTTCAAAACTCATCGTTACCAAGTTGCTAGCCTTGATTTCCATACAATACAATATTATCTGGAAGCCCTGGTGTGGAGTCATAGGCCTTCTTCTTGCAGAATATTGGTCATTTTTTTCCCAAAAGGTGTGGCTGTGATTCAAACAAGGATTCATGTTTGTTTGGAAAATTCTTCCCAAAGCGCAATTCTAGATTGTTAACTGTGAGACATACTACAGAAATCAAGCTTTTAACATACACTTTATGGACGCATTGGAAGTATTGGGATGCATGACCATTACAACAAAAGGGACTTAATGACATTCAAATAAATAGACATTGATATAGAGTTTTTGCAGCTATAACAGCTTCCACTCTTCTTAGAAGGCTTTCCACAAGATTTTGGAGTTTCTGTGGAAATTTGTGTCCATTCATTCTGTAGCATTTATGAGGTCAGACA
>JBBPCY010000136.1:1891070-1906780 GCA_037974405.1 Brachyalestes nurse
AATTAAAGTGATTTGGGAGCATATTTGGGGGCATATATATAGGCATTTTTATTAATTTTTTAACCACATCACAACAACGCATTTTACACTCTCTTGGAATGTAAAAGAAAATTTTATATATAATTTAATATATATTTTTCCTCTTTTGTTAATTGCGTCGGGTTTGTTTTTCCCATTTAGCCGCAATCACTTTGGGAAAGTAATGAATTCAGATGAGACGCATTAAGTTTCTGACACCGTGTAAGACAGCAAATGTCACAGTCAATTAGGAGAGAAAGCTTGAAGGGCACGGAGTCACTGCATCTCCCAGAAGTAACTGTAGACTTCAGTTTTAACCCTCTCCGAACCCGCCCGGATGATTTAATGTCTTCACACACTGTGACCCGGGGCCAGTTCTACAGGGCTGTGAGAGCGTGCATCATCACACACTCACTTTTAGATCATGCTTTCAGATAACTTCCCTACCTCCTGCATAGGGCCACTCTGAGCTAGGTAAGGCTCGAGTCATTACAATTCTATCAGATAACTGGACTCCTGAGCAGCAGAGAGGTCTGTTACAGGAACAGCGCACTCCATGACTGAGAAAATAAAATAAAAAAATCTATTAAAAAAAAAACATTTCTGAAGCCAGAAATACTGACTGATGTGCTGAAAGAGGCAGTGGCTGAATGGAAATGACAGAAACTGAATTCTTGCGTATGGCTGGATTTTCACCTCACATTGGGGATTTTTACTCACAATAATGTGAGTAACATGTAAACAAGGGCCACCAAAGCCATGAAAAGGGTGAACAATTGCACACGTACTGCAAATGTGGTGCTGTGCTGCAGTTTGAATCCTCTGGATGTTCAGGGACAAGCAGACTTACTGTACTATACTATACTATACTATACTATACTATACTATACTATACTATACTATACTATACTATACCATACTATACTATACTATACTATACTATACCATACTATACTATACTATACTATACTATTATTATACTATTACGGCAGCTCCTGAATCATAGTGTTAATCTAATAAATAGTGTGCTTAGAACCCAGATGGTTAATGCAGACAATCCAGCACTTTTCAGCACTATTTATCCTTCTCTGGAACTCAGATAGGCCCCAGTTCTTTTTCATGTTCAGCATAAATGTTCTACTGGAAAATAAATAGTGTTGTACCATTTCAATGAGGTGCAATTGTAACCTTTCAGAAGCTTGGTAACCCAGCCTCGAACCTTGGTGAGATCTTGAGAAATTAACTCATAATGATAAATCCAACACTGAATGTTTTCTATCATTATTTTTCCACTTCTCAGTTCGGTAAACAATTATTGTTTTTGTTTTCATGGTTGTAAGCCATTCACTGTCAATCCCATGATACCTGGTGTTGAATCTGTCGAATGGTCCGAAGCTGTTTCTGCCCTTACCTTGTGTGGTAGCTCTCAAATGCATTTCACAATACAATTTAAAAATTTGTAAGGTTTGAGTTTTGTAATTACCATCATACTGTCATTACCGGTATGCCACAGATTAACACAGAACTTGCTTGATGCCATATCACAAAGAGCACAAACACTTAGCAATGATGTACTCTGGTGAGTAGGGCACACATGCAGTCGAGAGTAGTAGAACAATAGAGTCAGTAGAGATGAGGTGGAACACAGAAGGGTCAGACACACACTCAGACCTCTCTGGATTTCACATTTTCACGTTTGGTGTATGAGCGTAAAAGCCAACACTGGGTTGAAATAACGACTGCAGTAATTATTTGTTTATATAAAACCTGTCCTTTATGATGAGGCAGCTTGTCACTATTACCCAGCAAGACTGAGCTCCTCTTCGTTAAAGGGAGTCCTTCACCATGCCACAACCTCCTCATTTCTGTTGGGAACTCGGTTATTGTCCCTTCTAAGAAGGTAAGAAATCTTTCTCTCTGCAGGTTGACCAGATCTCCAGATCATGCAGATCCCTTCTCTACAACATCTAAAGAATCCGACCCTTTCTCACCACTGAAGCTACGCAGTTACCTGTCCAGTCTCTGGTCATCTCTAAACTGGACTACTGCAGCTCTCTACTGGCTGGACTTCCACTGAAGGTAACGAGACACTTCAGCTGATTCAGAATGAAGCTGTGAGGTCAGTCTTCAATCTTCCTAAATTCTCACACTATGCCTCTACTACAGAACCTTCACTGGCTCCCTGTGGCCGCCTGCATTCAGTTCAGGTCCTTAACACTCACCTTCAAGACCAAGAACGGACTTACACCTCCAAACTTATCAGCGCTGATCAAGCAGCATCACTTCTCAGGGCTTCAAGCACCGCTCGTCTCGAGCCTCCGCTGCTCAAAAGAGGAGGAAGACCTGCATCAAGACTCTTCTCAGTCTCAGCCTCCCAGTGGTGGAACCAACTCCCTCCTCCAATCAGATCCGCGGAGTCCCATACTGTCATCGTCTGAAGACCCACCTCTTTAAGGAACACCTTGGCGACTACACATGCCTGCTTATCTTCCCCATCTCCCCACCCCCCAAAAAATGACATCCTTACTTTGCCTTAACTTCTGATTTTTCTTTGACCGATGTTGTTTAGGTGTAGCTGGCAGTAACGTGGTTGAATAGCTGACGCTGATTTACGTTTAGCTTTACAGGTGTGAAGAACAGATGTGTACAACTTGGGCACTGATGTGTGTCACTCTGGATTAGAGTGTCAACTAAATGGCGTAAAGGTAAATGTAAAGGAAAAACAATGGCAGGAAGGGGTAAAAGAAGAAGAGGGAAGAGGGAATGATGTGGCCTGTATGACAACAGTACCAGCCCACTTTGGTAGAAGCTATATCTAATGGAGTAAGTAAACAAAATTTTCAAAATCCGTATGTCCAAATTGTGGTCCAGTCAAACAGAAGAGCTACTGAAGCAGAGACTGCTGGAATTGTTAATGCTGGCTTAGATAAAAAGGGGTTGGGACACATAGTGCATCACAGCTTCCTGCTTCTGAAGCTGCACGCTGGCAGACTCGTCAGAGTGCCCATGCTAACTCCAGGCCAACACCGAGGGCACCTTCAATGGGCACACAATCATCCACACTGGGTCATGGAGTGATGGATAAAGGTAGTTTCATCTCATAAATATGGTTCTCTTTTAAACCATGAGGACAGCTGTGTACCTGAGGAAAGGCACCAGGCACCAGGATGCACTATGGAAAGAAAGCAGGCCAGCAGAGGGCATGCAGTGCTCTGGGCAATGTTCCATCCGCATGAATGCCAGTACCCAAGGTCTCCACCTTGGGTCCTGGCATTCATGCGGATGGTACTTTGACACTTACCACCTACCTAAACATTGTTGAAGATCAAGTCCACTTCTTTATGGCAACAGTGTACCTTAAAGGTCTCTTTGAGTAGGAGAATGTGCTTCACACTGCACAGATTGTTCAGGAGGGGTCTAAGGAACTTGACAAATAGCTCAAAGTGTTAATTTGACCTCCACCAACTGAGCGTCTGTGGGAAATGCTGGACAAATCAGTCCAATCCTTGGAAGCCTCATTTCGCAGTTGCTAATGTCTTGGTGCTAGATACTGCACAAATTCAGAAGGTCTCGTGGAATCTCACGGAATGAATTTCACACTGTTCACACCGTGTGCTGTGCTGTGTTCACGTGTACCAGATGAACACTTCACACTTTACGCAGGTAGTTTTTGATGGAATGGCGGAACGGTGTAGAGATCCTTTACAGTACAAGAAAAATCTGCAGCATCCCCAAAGAGTTACTGTAGAACTGCTTGTTCTTTCCTGTATTGGTGTATATATTCCCACATACTCTTATTTGTAGCTTGAGGGGAATCAGGTTCAGAGATATCTGATAGAAAACATGTCCATGGGTCCAATTTCCTGCGGCCTACAGACCAGGCAGCTACCTGGTTGACACAATGATGTTCCTGCTGATGAAAGAGGCTGTATAATGAGATTTTTTCAGCACATTCTGTAATAGTGATGATCAGTTTTGGACAACAAGGCAGTGATGGGGAGTAAATAATTGATTGTGCCGCAGGCTCTGGGGCGGAAATGAAGGTTTTATGTGAAGGAGAAAGGAAGGACAGAGACTTGGTAAGAAATGTAAGAGATGATATGAACCAAACAGATGCGAGTAAACATTCATTTCAAATTATATGGGCTAGTTTCATATTTTCCATTTGCCTCACAAACCACTAATGGTTCCTGTGACATGAATATTTTCAAATTCCTCTATAGTTCTCTATTGCTTTGTGAGGATGGTGAAACGATCAGATTCACGTTCTAGAGGGCGTTAATTTCACCTGATACTGAAAAGCTTAAATCAGTGTATAAATGTCTTAAAATCCTAGGTTTATTACATCCTAAGGTTTATTTTCTAGTAACTGCATGGGCTACACTGCAAACCGGCTGCCTTTTGGCAGGTCCTGATCATTCTTCAAGGGCTTTCACCCTTTGAGGAATATTCACATATTTAGACTCTGTCAATTGAGACAATTTGCATGACAATCGGGGTTGAAATGATTCCGCTGCTGAATGTTTTAAATAAGCAACACTGATTTTGAGAGATGCTCTTGCTCAAGTTCTGAGTTCATAAAGGATGTCGGCTTTCATACCTTCTTCACAGGTTTATACAATGTGTGGTTTTCATCTAGGCATGTAATTTACACTTGTCTGAAGTTTTCTGTTGGAATTTCAAACTATTAACAGAAATAATTAACTTTTCTTCAGCTCTTAGCCTTGATTACAGTCAGCATTCTGCAGCAACACGTTCTACCTTGATGGAATATCTGTGTGGAATCAGGAGGATCCGAGCATCTGTCCATTTGCTTTTCAGACACATAAATGGAAATTTCTCCGTGTGATTTGTTAAATGGAAGTGGTGCAAGCATTGGCCTGTCAACAAAAAGTGAGTTCAGTACCACTTGGTGCTGCAACAATCTGCAGCAAGCAGTCTGAGAGAGCCAGTCTGGCTCTGGGTGTTAGAGGGTCCTCTACCACATCACCTAGTTCAGGGGTCGGCAACCTTTAACACTCAGAGAGCCGTTTGGACCCGGTTTCCACAAAAGAGAAAACACTGGGAGTGAAAAACACTCCACAAAAGAGAAAACACTGGGAGTGAAAAACACTCCACAAAAGAGAAAACACCGGGAGCCAGAAATCCTTTTTGACATCTAAAATGGAGATAATACTGCAAATATTGTTTTTTACTTCTATGCTATGTATAAAAACTAGGCTAGTGTGTTGCTTGTGAAATTTTATTTACTCAAAGAAAACATTTAGAACATTTAGAACTGTAAAAAAAATAAACTACAATTAAAACTACAATTAAAAAAAACAATGAATAAAAATAAAATACACCTAGAACAGCTGACAGCGTCAATTGACTGATGTAATTTCCTCAGAATCAGAATGGTGTCTGTTGGCCTATTGGAGCAGACATATGGGTGTGGTGTAGGCACATGTACACACGTATCTTTACATTTTGTTGTTTTATACTGTTGTGCTTTAGAAACACCATCGACTGGAATCAAACTCCTTGTGTCCACTCACATACTCGACCAATAAACGCGATTCTGACTCTGATTCTGATTTTGTTCCTGATTCTGACTCTGATTCTGTTCCTGACTCTGATTCTGACTCTGACTCTGTTCCTGACTCTGACTCTGATTCTGACCCTGATTCTGATTCTGATTTTGTTCCTGACTCTGATTCTGATTTTGTTCCTGACTCTGATTCTGATTCTGTTCCTGATTCTGACTCTGATTCTGTTCCTGACTCTGATTCTGACTCTGATTCTGACTCTGATTCTGACTCTGATTCTGACTCTGACTCTGATTCTGATTCTGACTCTGACTCTGATTCTGTTCCTGACTCTGATTCTGTTCCTGACTCTGATTCTGACTCTGACTCTGATTCTGACTCTGACTCTGACTCTGACTCTGACTCTGATTCTGATTTTGATTCTGATTCTGATTCTGTTCCTGACTCTGATTCTGATTCTGATTCTAATTCTGATTCTGATTCAGTGACTGGCGCTGTAGGACGGGTTCTGGGTCTAAAGTCCGCTGGACTCTTGCTGTGTCTGCCAGCAGCTGCAGGACGAAACGCTGAACAAACTGCAGCAGCGTCGCATCAGGAAGCGAAACTGGGCACGCAGTCAGTGTCCTCCTCCAAGCATGTGAAGCAGTTTCCTTCAGTAAATCTTTCTGAATCTGCTTATGCTGTCCAATGACAATGTGTTAGCTGCAATTCAAAAAAATGAACTCTGAGGAAGCGTGAACTAGATTTTACCCTTCCAGTGATATTGCATGACTGGGGGAATCCAAGCTAAAGGGTACTAAATTGGGCAGAAAAATGGGAAAAGTTAAAAGGGGAATTCCTTAAAGGGGAAAGCGCAATTGTGGAGCAACATATTGAGTCAGACTTGTTCAAAGCAGTGATGGAACCAGATGTCTGAAGTGCCTCTAAAAACTAAAAACGCTTTTGCATGACATGGTTATAACTGGCTGCCTGACAACCGAGACATTGTTTCATCCTAAAATGTCATTCTTAAAATCCAGTCATGGCAGAGAGGTGCATGCAGGCAAAACAAAACCTATAGCAATGTATTTTCAGTTTTACTGTTAATTTGCCTTTTTTAACATTGCATATAAAAACTCAGAAGAAGTGTGTAGGTTCACTGATGTTTTGGATAGTGGTCATTGTGTCCCTTGGTCCTTATCACCACCAAGAAATTAGAGTCAGCACGCTTTCCTTCAGTGCACCATTTCACATCAAACCTCTGTGAAAGACTTTGTCTGGACCTCATTCATCAAATTCTGATTGAAAGTTACCATTCTCAATATTTGCTACCACAGGACCAATACTGAGGTTCTCCACTGGACCGGGGCTCATCTTTGATGAGCAGTATAATAGAACAGAGTGGCTGCTAGTGCAGGTTCAGGGTGTTCCTAGTAGCACCTCTAGTGTCTGCACTTGTGTCAGACTTAACAACAGTCTCCCTCATGGTGTGCTTCTAAAATGAAATTTCTCCACATGCATCCAGCCTCGCGAAAAGCAGGTAATAGGGGAGATGTTACGGCAAATATCTCTGAAAATAAATAGACACTTTCTGAATATCTCTATGATCACATCATTGCTGCTTTGTTGATGCTCCTCCAACATCAGTTCCATCCATCGGATTAATATTTGTGTGTTTTTTTTCTTAACTGTAATCAAGTGCTTATTAGGAGATTAGTTCTTACTAATCAAGCTCAATTCGATCCTGAGCTGATTAATCAGCCTAATTACAAGAGGTTTCTACATATTAAACATCATCTTATTTTTGGTCCTTTAAATCAGGCACGATCACAGGCTTGTATAGTTGAAACAGCCCATCTGTGGCAGGTTTATTGTGTTGGTTTGTCATTTTCTCGCATTTCGCACCGCTTTAGCCGCCCTCTGGAAGAAACCTAATCACCCTCCACACAAAGTGATATGCCGTGATGGTTGTGAGTTCAGAGGCACTCATCCTGAAACGGTGTCTTTTTACACCATTAGTGCTTATGCGGACGCTTCAGGCCTTTTGAGGCCGAAAGCACAATCGTTCTTTGACGCCCCTGAAAATCAATGCGCTCCTGAAATTTGCTGTAACTTAAGCGATGGTGCTGCCCCCAACTTTATGATTTATTACTCCTGAGAAGAGGCACCTGCGGATAAATGCCAGCCGTCATGTCCTGAAGTTCCCGCAGGCCCTGAGGGTGCGAACAAGGCAAGAATGAGACGCAAGACTGTCGTGCTGCTTGGGCTCATCATCCGGACTCAGAGAGGACGTCCCTGTGAAATAAGTTCATTTGGCACTCAAAGTCTTTATATCTCTTTATATTTCATGGTATTGGTTGAGTGCTTTGCGTGACAGCTGATAATTAAATGGGACTATCATTCAATGCCACTGGACTCTATAGCATATAATATGGACCTGATATGTGACAGATCTCAGTAAGCCTCTCCTGGGTATGCAATCTTAGTCCTGGAAATCTGCTACCCTGCAGAGCTCAACTCAAACCCTAATCTAACACCTGATCGAGACGCCAAAGTGCCTCTAATCATATAACCAAGGCAGTGGGTCTCCAGGACCAGAATCAGGTACCTCTGAGATACTTTACACATATTCAATTCTAGCCATGAATATGGAAAATGTTGATTACTGATTTTCTAGTAATCACAGAAGTACAGAAGTACAAATTAAAAAACACTCATGAGAACAATTCAGCTGACATCAGTTAAATTGATATTCAATTCAGGACATCAGTGTCTTGAAATTATGCTTCCCATCCAGTTAAGACTCTGTTCTTGAATCTTTTCTCAACCTGAGAACCAGTATAGCGGGAGGTTTTGTTCCAAGCTTGCCTTCCTCATTTTTAGCAAAACAGCACCACCCAGAGGAGGCTTTGAAAATTATACTTGCAATAACCGTTAGATGGCGCCATGGGAAATCTAATTAGCATAATTAGCATTTCATGAGAATTTGGAGTTTACTTCTTTGAAAACTTGGATTATTTCATGTAATGCTGGGAAGACTGATTAGAAAATCCTCAAAAAAAATCAACATGGGGCTCACAGTGTTTTCACTGCATCTGACATCAGTGATAACTGTGTGAATGCTGTCAAAGGTCAATAAAATAAAAAAATACACCTTTATTCTAAAACACACCACGATACCAGAGCAGACAGAATTGCTGTGTCACCAGAAATAGTCTGAGCATGGAGGAGAAAATACCTCCGCGTCCAAGCCTGTTAATTTAAGGAGTGCTCAGGGAGTTGTCGAATTCCCTGCCATGATTTGTTCACTCTAATGGGCCTTTAGGGAACTAATTGTACTGAGCCACTCTCCAAGCCCTAAATCAGCCAATGTGCTGGAGAGGGAGAATCCATAAGATAACCAGGGAGAGGGTAAGAATGAGGAGGAGCAGATAGCGTGAGTTCATTTCTCTGATTTTGTGCTTCCCCTTCACCACCCCATTGCTCACACACTTTCTTTGACTTTCTCTTATTGGTCTAGATGCAGAGATAATCACTAGTTGTGAGTGAATGATGGCCGTCTGAAGACACTGATATGTTTGACTTGCAGTAGCTGCCAGCTAAAGGTTTTATGTGCAGCGCCAGGTCGCCATAACTCAGCAGCTGTTTCCTTTCTCAGATTGCAGAGGTTACAGAACATCAGCCTGTGGCTAAACCTCTCCCTGCACGTTTTAGTCTAGGTCTCTTGTCTCTCCTGTGCACTGTATTCATTATACCGTTACACAGAAGGACTCAAATGCAGCCCCCAAGTGCCTTCATGTCATCTGTTATGAATTATTTCCTTTTCCACTTCAGGGCTTATGTGTATGAAGCTTTTGAGAAGAACACTGCAGATCTTCCAGACGTTTTGTGTACTAATGATCAAAGGTGTGTAGAAAGTAGGTACATTCACGCTGAGTCACTCAGACCCTGTTTACACCAGGTCATTTCATCTGAGTAGTATCTGGATGCTGATAGGATTTAAACCACATGCTTGTCAAACACATCCATGTTTGGCCAGACATCTGATCACTATGTGGTGAGTAATATGCAAATGCAACAACTAATCACCCGGGCTCCTCATCTTTCTTTTTTATTCAAAAGAAAAGCTGATTGTTTTTGCTGTTGCTCACGCATCTCACTTTCATGACCAAAAGAATCCCAAAAACAGTCGAACAGCGACTAAACAAACATCAGTTTCCCATGTTAGTAGATTCTGTATATACAAAGTTCTACTGTAGTTGACCACCTCTATGCCCACCTCTGTGCCCACCTCTGTGCCCACCTCTGCTAATGAATGTGACTATGAACAGAGAGCAGTTGTCCTAGTTCAGCACTCAGACACTGAAATGTTTGATACCCATCTGCTCTTTTCTATAGTAATTGTCAGCTGTCTTTCCAATCTGGGGTTCTGGAGCCTATCCCAGCTGCTAAGGGCGAAGGCGGGGTGCCCTGGACAGTCGCCAGCACGTCGCAGGGCCACATACAGAGACAGACAACCATTCACACTCACATTCACACCTAGGAATCATTTCAAGAGCATGCAAACTCCACACAGAAAGACCCTGTACCCGGGAGTCAAACCCAGGCAACACTGTGCCGCCCCATCATGCCTATAATTCATTATGTAATCATATCATGCCTATAATTCATTATGTAATCATATCATGCCTATAATACATTACGTAACACATTCAACTTCATTTTCTGTCCTTCATTACGTGCAAGTCTTACATGTGCAATATCACCTTATGTCAATATTACTTTTTATTACTTAATATTACTACTGATCTGTACTAAGTGCAATAATTTACTCCAAACTATGTTTTGTGTCAGCAGATTTCACTCATCTGTGTTACTGTGTTACTCTACAGTATTTATAATTAGCATTTTTGTATCTAGAGTATTTTCAGATTGAGTTTTTTTTTCTACAGATTTTTATTTTGATTAGACTTTCTTACACAAGCAATTTCCTCAGTAAAGTTTTCTGATTGCAATAGTCACCCATTAGCATTAATCAAATGGCATCGTGTCCAAACCCTAACCGGTGACCACTGTCTTCCACTCACTTTTCACAAAATTAGTATGTGTGGCTAAACTACTCCTTTAAGGTCCCTTTCTTGTGCTTTCATCTCCTTGTGATTAGGATTCTGTGGAGAGGTGAAAGCAGATTCTAGACCAGCGCTTGCTGTGTTGTGATACATGTGGGCCCTGCAGCTGTTTCTTATCAGCTGATGCCCCCAGTGAGCCCTGACAGGCCACGTGAAGCTGCCCTTTCTTTTGTGTGGGTTTTTTAGGTTGTGTTCTTCTGCTTCCATGGAGTTCAGATTTGTAACTGAAAAGCTAAGGATTGGCTTGGATCTTTTTATAGTGATACACCCAGGATCCATGCATAATCCTGGATGTAAGACCTTTTTTTGTCATTTTGTTAGTTATACTCTCCACTGAATATGATGTATTATGCTAGATATGTAAAAAAAAAAACACATTATCATAAAAATGCATCATGATTGCCCCTGCTCACAGTGAAGAGCTTATTGAGCCACACAGAAATCTGTACATTCCTACAGCTTTTACCAATTGCCTCCAATTTCCACCCAATATTGTAAAACTGTAGCCTACTACCAGACTGAGAGAATGAAGGCTGCACGTGGTCTCAAGGAACTTTTTAGTCTTTTTAGCCGAGAGTTGTTGCAGGAGTCATTGTCTACACTCGGGAGAACCTAACTGCTACACAGCTACGTGTATACCCAGAGAAAACCAGTCACAGCTACATTCCAGTCTGCATTAGGGGTGTCACTGTTGTAATTTTCCAATTTAGTTTGACCATTAATCAAGTAATCTCTTTTAAAGAGGACAAACAATAAAAAACAGACCTAATAGAAACAAACTAACTAGACTTTATATGAAAAAAACATGATTTGATAGTAGGTCCAGGCTTCTGTTCCTCACTCCTATTACTCATGAAGTCAGTTTGGATTGTTATCCATGCATTTACCAAATAATACGCTTTAGGAGGTTATAAGCCTGTCAGTTTAAGGGGTTTGAAAGACTTTACATCTGATTTAGTGCAAATCTACTCAACTGTCACCTGCTGCACACTTTCATGAGCGCAAGAATACACTTGGTTTAGGGGAGCTTCAGCTTTGCATGTCCTCAGAAAGCTGAGACCAGTGTGAGAATTGGTCACTCTGTTTACATTACTCTGGTCACTCTGTTACCTTACTGTGTTACATTACTCTGGTCACTCTGTTTACATTACTCTGTTACATTACTCTGGTCACTCTGTTTACATTACTCTGTTACATTACTCTGGTCACTCTGTTTACATTACTCTGATCACTCTGTTTACATTACTCTGTTTACATTACTCTGTTTACATTACTCTGTTTACACTTCACTTCACTGTGTGTTGTACTAATATGACTATGTATGTGACAAATAAAGAATCTTGAATCAGTTTAACTGACATGTGTGAGAGTCCCAAACTCTGCGGTGCTGTGGCCCTCCAGGATGTTCCCTGCCCAGGAGTGTAGTCCATAGTAATCACCTTGGATCTCAAACAGCACAGCTTGGTTTTAATGTGAGACAGAGAGTGCACCTCTTCTTCGTGGGGGGTTTAGGGACTTGCCAAAGCTACACCTGTTTAATTATCACCTTTTCCATCTGAGAAAAGTGATGGAAGGTGATGGAAGACTCTGCAGACTTGCCTTGTCATCTCAAGCAGAGCAGTAAGACCTTCATCACAGCCAACTGACAACAGCAGTCTACAGCGAAGCGTGTTTGCACTGAGGACAAAAAGAAAAAAGATAAACATTTCCACATCTCAGCAGAGGAGAAAGTACATGTTCATGTAGTGTAAGTCTTGGCTTGATAAGTGGTGGCGATATGGTGCTTCCGCATTCCTCCCAGAGAACAGCTCAGATTCCTCTTTCCTGCCATTCATCTGTAAGGCCGATTGTTAAGTATTTGATATCAAAAGTAAAGAACCTTGGCTGTCTATGAGCACACAATGGGGCTGATTTCCAAAAGTGTTGTACTTTTATGCCCTTAAAGACATTTTTATTATACCTCAAAGCTCTGTATTAACCACGTTGTATGAACTGCAAAGAGCCCCACTGTTGCTTTCAATGCAATATTCCTTTAACAAATTCATAATAGCCCTCAGTGAAGGTTAAAACTGCTCTTTTTTTCTTGATGAGATCCATGTTGCCATATTTAAGGTGAATGTTTTATTTATGCTCATTTTAGATATTCATTACAAAAGTATATTTTCCTCTGCTTCTGCAGGTGGTGTAAATAAAAATCTCAGGTTTTGCCAGAAGCAATGTAGAAAATACATTAGAAGCAAATGAAATGGGGTAAAAGTCAGTCTTGGGGTTGTATTTCACAAGAATGTATTTTTATAAAGCATGGTCAAGGTGATGTGATTATTGCTGTTTGTGATGAAATCACTTTGGAAACCTGGCCCAAGTAGGTCATGACTGCCTTAGGCAGTAGGCAGCCTATATATAAATACCTTTAATTACTTCCATGTTCAGAATTCTGTTATTCATCTTGCTGCAGCTATTTCCACTGTGTCAACTAACCTGCACCCACACCCAACATGTCTGGTAAGTAGCTTTGTGCCACGTCAGTGCTACCACTGTAGACACTGATGACCCCCCCACTACCTTTTCATTTTCTTTTCTCAGCACCAGAGCTGTAGTCAAGACCACCTTTTTCAAGTCCAAGACAAGTCTAAGTCCAGGACTAATCGAGTCAAGTCAAGAGTCCAAAGAGATTTGAGTGCAAGTCGAGACTGAGTCCACTTTAAAAGAGCTCTAATAGACCTCTTCAGGACTTGCCTGCTTATACTTTTTATGTGCGGCAGTTTATTATGCGTGTGCAATGCTGGAGTATATATTCTGTTTTAATATGATTATTTTCACTGTTCAGTTATTTTCACTGTTCAGTGGGTTATACTATTCCGTGCTGTTCACACAGCTGTGTGCTGTGGTGTGTTCATGTATGACAAAAAAAATAATCTCAACAAAAGCAGTAGCTGCTCTGTCAGACAGTCACAACAAATCATGCTGAATGGCCTCTAAACTACAAAAGGATAAAAATGGCAAATCTCCATTTACACAGCCTTGACCCAGTCTCAAGTACAGCTGTGTCAATCCCTACACAAACACATCTGCAAATCACTGGCAGTTAAAACCAAATATGCTTAACAACCTTTCTCCTGTGTTAGGGTCGGCACCAACCCATTTTTAGGTTTTAAATGCATAACAGTACCACATTCATAAACACACTGTCAGATCATAAACACAGTCAGCCAGGGGTGTCAGAAGCATTTTTAATGTGAGGGGGGCACATAGGTCTTTGCGTGGGGGTGGGGTTTAGGGGTTGGGGCGTGGGGGCGGGATTTGTGTGGGGGGCGTGGTTTGCTGCAAGTGTACAGTCTCTGTCCTTTTAGGGGGTGGGGGTGTTTGGAAACCGCTGTTGAATCTTGAATCTTTAGTGAAAGAATCCATTCCACTTCATCGATAGGAGAATACACACACCACTGGAAATCCGCTCCGGGTTTGCCTCTAATTCAGGTGAAGTGAATCGTCGGACAGACAGACTGCTCAAAACTCGGAGTGGATTTCCAGTGGTGTGTGTACTCTCCTATTGATTAAGTGGAATGGATTCTTTCACAAAGATTCAAGATTCAAGATTCAGCAGCACTGCGTGAACTAATATTTTATGTTAAATGTGGGGGGTCCAAACGAATAATTATGAAATGTGAAGGGAACACGTCCCCCTTAGAGTGAATGGTGGTGACGCTCATGCTGTCAGCCAATGATGTAGAGTATCAGACAGAAGACACAGACACACCTGATGAGTCTGAAGAGGAGGTCACCGGTACTGAAGCTGCTCTTGTTTCTGCTGAAACATTCATATCCAAAAGTGGGAACATCTGCTTGGAGCTCAGGACCTCCTGACTGACTTGGCAGGGCAGCTGCTGCAAATGTCACCAAAACCCTGGAAACCCCTGGGATCACAAGGTGCCAGCAATGTTACTTCAGACCTTTCAGATCAAGAGTCCTCAGATTTGACAACAGAGATACAAGAGCAACTTGCAAGCTTGCTCCCATCAGGGATGTTTGGAAGACCTGGGTGCCACAACCATTTAAGCATTAAAGCGTGCCCTCCTCACTTTTCAAAATCATTTTTGAATGAAGTCCGTTACTTCCCGCCCTCAGCCGAGATCTACAGCATCCCCCCACATTCAAAAGGTTTCCAGCGTCCATGCTGGGAGAGATAGCAGCAAGTCCTTCTTGAGGAGCTATGAAGTTCCTTTTCAAGTGCCCTGCCTCAACACCACCACCAGCCTTGCCCCAACACCAGCCCTGCCTCAACACCAGCCCTGCCCCAACACCAGCCCTGCCTCAACACCAGCCCTGCCCCAACACCAACCCTGCCCCAACACCAGCCCTGCCCCAACACCAGCCCTGCCTCAACACCTGCCCTGCCATAACACCAGCCAGCACAGCCGCAGCCCCACTCAGAACACCTGATTACAGATGAAAGAGGTGTCAGGTCTGCCCAAGCAATACAGACAGAAAGACAAACATATTGTGCTTCTACTGCAAAAAATATCTCGGCAAAGAACAAACTAAAAGTAACCGTGAGTGACGTTCACTCTCGCGAGACTAAACGCAGTTCACGTTCTACGTTTGCAGATATTGATGGTAAGTTCTCAGCTCTCGTGGCACGGCTCCCAAAGACGAGCTGGTTCTTTCAGCTCCCAAACAGCCCAATTTTAGCCCAACTTGGCAAATATGAATGCTTTGTGTGTTAATAAAAAAGTGGGGAGCAGCTCTCACTCGAAGGGAGTCGGCTCTTCTGATTCACTACAAAGAATCGGCTCTTCTAACTCACTACAAAGAATCGGCATGGCTGGTGCTGCAAGTCCGGACGCCTCGGCAGAAACACACATGAGAAATAAGCTTATAAAAGGAGGATATTGGTGTTTAGTACATCAAAATACCGGATGTTTGAGTTTTAGAGCTGTACATTTTTTTTTTACTAGTTTGATATGGTTTAAAAAAGACAACAACTGTTAGTTTATTTTTAGTTATGTTCTTTTCTGAGCACTTTAAAAGATATGTCTGTGTTAATGTTTTCTGAATAAAA
>JBBPCY010000136.1:1962180-1980893 GCA_037974405.1 Brachyalestes nurse
ATTTGCTGTTTCCGCGTTATTGTGGGGATTTCCGCATAAAACTATGAGTTCGGTTCTCAAGAAAAATCTGCGTGTGACTGAATCCACGAGTCCTGATCCGCGTAAAACTGGGGGATTACTGTACATGTGTATATGTAGCCTATATGTATGTATCATTTGATCATTCAAATCATTTGATTGAATAACTGTTTGCTGGGAACTACGAGGGACATTGTAAACGTTTCAGCACTTTTCAAACTCTCTTAATTAAGGATTTAAAAAACTAATTACGTCACTTTTCTACATAGTTGCGATGCAACTTTTAATGCCATCAGCAAAAAACTGTTTGGGCCATTGACGCACTGCTGCTTTCACATTCAAGATTCAAAATTCTTTATTAGTCACATGCGTAGTCATAGAAGTACAACATGTAGTGAAATGTATCCTGAACCGCTCCTTTTTGACTGTGTAGACATTTTATAAACAATAAATAAATTTTACATTAAAAATCTGGAATTTTCTGAAATAAAAATTAAACATCATCATCACAACAAAATTGTCCCCTTAAAGCTTCTTTGAGGTCCAGAAAGGTGGAAATCAGGTGGAGATAAAAGGCATGAAACTCTCAGACACGCCCCATTACTGCTCTTCCAGCCTTCGCCGTTTCCAACCAAAATATAAAAGCGCTGAAACTTTTTGTCCCTTATATTTTACTGTTATTTGAAAGTAATAGTTAGGGGGATCTTATTTTTGTTTTATTAGTTCCACATGTTCCACAGCTTTTTGAGCTGTAGAATTCTTTGGCTTTGCATGTTTCTCCTGTTTGTACAGTAAAATCTCACATCGCCGTGTGTTTACGCTTTTTTCTTCAGTTGTTTAACGGCCTTGACAAATAATTTTTAGCTGCATTACCTCAGATGAGAACAAGGGCTAATATATTTTGTCATTATAGTTGCATTAACTATTTTGTTCAAAATACTGATTGATATGTTAGTTTTAGGCACATTTAGCAAAAAAAAAGAGCCAGAAATGTTACTTAGTTTGTATGTCGCTGATAATTTTTCTCAAATAAACTGTATTTAAACAGTAATAACAGCAGTTTTGTACTAACAAGCTCGACAGAAAAATTTGCATTATCATAGGGATGGTACTTGAATGAATGACCTTTTATCCTTTCCACTCTGGTTGTCAGTGGTTATAGGTCATTTATGCGTTTATTTAAGGTGGTCTTTCCTATTATCTTCACACTACAAGATGCTGAGTCTTAAATATTGAAAATTTGTAATATTTAGCGTTTTATTTCTGGGTGTCTGGACAAAAGATCAGCCTGAAATCTGGACCCCTTAGATTCTCCAGTGCTGTCAGCCAGGCATTAGCAATAACGAAGGCTCATCTTGAACTTTTCACTTAAAAATTAAATGGTAGTTTTCAGTTTTTTTGCGTAAATAAATCTTGTTTTCAGTGTTTTGTAGAGTGTAGAGTTACCATGCCCTTTCCAACACGTTGCCCTTATGTTTTTTAGATGTTGTAGCAATAAAATAAATAATTTGTAGGAAATTTCTTACATGACTGCAACTCTGCAACTTACTATTACTGGAATTGTTTTCCTATAAATTATTTCTTTAATAGCTATACCTTCCAAAAAGACAGAAAAGTCAGTTTTTTTGGCTGGTATAGCTACTGAAGAAATCATTTATGGGAAAACTAAACTTTTTTGGGCCACATAGACTTGGCCCAGTGCAAAACTAAGGAACCAAACTTTAAATGCACCAAAAATGTTTTGGCCAACTGTATTCTAAATTGTGTAAATATTTTTTGGTGAACAGTGGAATTTTGAGTGGTTTAATTATGCAAGGTTATTAATTGAAATATTAAAATGAAGTTTCATACATTAGTCTGTTTCATTGGGTGGGGACTGTATTTCCATCAACTTTCTGGAGAGAGTAATATGTAAAAAGGATGGTGTGTTTAGGAGTATAGTTTTTGGCAAGCAAAAATAGGTAAGCAATAACTAACTACATTGTAAATGAAATGAATGAGTGTAAATTAATTTTTTGTCTACTCAGTGTTAATATTTCCACAGAACCCTTTCAAATCTGCTGTAATTCACAAAATTGCTTTTTTCTGAAGGATATAGTCTGTCTGTAAACTCTCTTCTGGTGGACTTTTACAAAAACGTCTGTAAAAAAAACAAACGAATGTTTAATGCAGTTTATGTGCTGCTACATGGTATGGTAGAGAAATACACTGTCTGTGCTGATGTGTTCTCTCTTCCAGGCCAAAAAAGACTACTGGTGTGTTTGCACCGAATAACGAGCTCACAAATCCCACGAGCTCTGTTCTGGTTCACATTCATGTCAGGAGAGGGGCTGCTTGTTTGTCTAGAGATTTTCTCCACTGTTTACTCGAGCAGTGTTGCTTTTCGAGTCGCTCCCCCGCCCCCACCAGCTGTTTACATAAGGCCCTCCCAGTGTATTATGGCACCTGCCAGATATGCGGATCGTACCACCTGGTTAATGTTAAATTACTCCAGAAGCAAGATGTGTTTGTTAATAAACACCGAACCTAGGGCTCCTTTGTTTACTGTAGTCATGGTGGCAGTCAGTTATTTAGAAAATACCCGCTCTGGCTTCCTTGTGTGGGAGAGTGATTAACCACGCGAGGAGCACTGAAAAACGAGCAGGGTTGAGAACACGGAACAGAGATAGAACACACTCTTTATAAAGATATTTTTTGTCACAGTGATGGCTGATGGCTTAACTTGCGTTGATCGGGCCTAGGAGTGTATTTACCTCAGTTCACGTTAGTATTGTGCAAATCTTCTTTTAGTGCTAGCTCAACGTGGGAGCGCTCTCTGTTGTATCGTAATAATTTAAATGTGTGTGTGTGTAAAGTGTCCACTTGTCATGCAAATTTGCCAATATCAGGTGCCGCCCCCTAACCACCAGACCAGCAACTGCCCCAAAAAAGGCAACTATACAGAATCATTTTTGAAAAGAGTCTAAACTCAACACCCAAGACAGAGTAAGAGTACATGTCTCATAGACCAATCTAACATAAAGATAATTCCTTTATTAGAAGAGGGATCTGAGTGCTTTATGACGTACAGAATGCACTGGTGGCATGAACCTCAGTGGTGTCACTGGCAATCCTGGGGTTTGAACCCACAACCTGCTGATTGCAGGAGCAACGCCGAAACCGTCAGACCTCCATCCGCCCCATACATCTGCCGTTTAAGTAGTTCAGCATCCATTACCCAGCGCACTAAGACTCGACAAGTTATTAAAAATACATTTTTTAAAATAATGTTGTGTATTTCTGCAGGTTGTCGCGGTGACATGCAGGAATCCAAGACGGATCAAGCGGCCAACAGCAGCCCAGCTGGCCAGGAGCGACTGAGCCCGGAGGAGGAGCAGACGGCCACCGAAACTTTAACCGCGAAAACATCAGCCAATTTCCAGCAGATACAGCAGATACAGCAGATACAGCAGGTAACGTGACCGGTCGTCTTAATCCATCTCTTACTGTACTCAGACACTGGAATCCTGCGGCTGAATTTGATTAAATTAAGTGCCATGCTTCGGTTATCGTGATGTTTTTGAGTTCATATTAAACACTCTTTCTGAAATTTAGTAACGGGCTATTCTAAGGAAATAGTTACATTAAAAAAAATTATTCCAGCATTCCAACACTGGTTTCACAATGGTGGCGTTGAGCAACCAGCATTGAGCAAGTCGCCTTTGAGGAGAACATGACTAATAACCCATTTATGCTGTCGCTTGTAATATTAATAGTGAGTTTTAAGTTAACTTGGTGTTTTAAAGTCTGTACACTGGCCAAAAACGTTTGCTCTTTTGCATTTGTGTCATCTATTCCCAAACACCAAAGCAATTCTTTCTCAAGCCTCCAAACGCTGTCGCCCCACACAGCTTTCAGACGGGTGATGTCACCAAAGCTTGTCTCTGAATGCGGGCCAGAGAACTGTGGGCTTCAGGACAGCCCCCTCGCTTTTCTCGCTTTAAAAAAAAAAAAAAAACACACTCTTTTAGCTTTCTCCCGTATCCAGTATCATTTTCATCTCCCTCGGGTTTCTCTTGACATGATCTGTCTGCTTCCCCTGTCACTTTTCCATTGAAGTTTCCACTTCCCTTCGTGTTCCATCCCCGGCTCTGTTCTTTCCGGCGCGCTCCGTATGGGGGAGTTCGGCAGGGCCAGATGTTCGACCCTGCAGAGGTGTGCTGGGTCAGCGCACTGAGGACGCTCCTCTTTCTGCCCATTTTGTTTTCACAATTGTTGAATTCCTGTTTCCTGGATTTCTGTCTGCTGGGCCTTTACAATGGAAAAAGGAGAGTATACAAGAGAAATTGGAAAATATGCTTTGTTAAGTCCACAAGTGCTCTGGTACAACCACGTCTGGTTTTCTGTTATCATTGTGAACATTTTTTCTATATGATTGTTTAACTCTCTTGTTTGCTGTTGTATCTAAATAGCCACTTTTCCACCGATAAACACAGAACCAAAGGCTCTTGGACCACAGAGCTGTTTTTGCAACGCTTTGGTATTTGTGGGGTTGTAGTTTTGGGGAAAGCTTTGTAATAAATTTGGGTGTAGAGGCAGATGAAAGAATTTGAGACGTTACTTACAGGATTAGTTTTTTGTGTGCCGAGGTCTGTTGGTTTATTCAGAGATAATTCTTTTTCTGTGCTTTAGAGGCCATCAAGACTTTGAGACGTTGTCTTTTGTATAAACGTGTGCGTCTACTGTGCATGACTGCAAACTTTCAAAAGCACAGTTGAGGTTGTTGCCTCTGTAGATGCGGAGCAGTTCTGCGTTGAGAGTTCAGTTGATATTTATATAAACAAATAGCTCAGCTGCACACACTCTCCTGGTGATCTTTACACTGCACAGTCCTTTTGCTAAATTCTCCCTTCTTTACTTATTGAATTTTATTTTACTTCAGATCTATTGGCCTTTATGTTGTATAATATATTCTGTTTGCTTTTCTCTCTCACTTTGTATCAACAGTATAATCCACTGGAAATATTATATTTAGCCGTCCTTTTCATGGTGGTATATTTACCTAAAGCACTTTTTTTTCGTAGATTTGAGAGAGATCCGTTATTTGGAAGTGAACATTGTGACGCTGCTCCATATAAATCTCCAAAGACTTCTGTACAAATTATGCCAGAGTTACTGTTGCTGGGATAAGAGGCTAGAAACGTTTGTCTCTGGGGTTTGTTTTAACTTCTAATGAATTGCCGTTTTGCAAATGTCATGTCTCTCCCTTTTTACTTCTCTGAATCCTTTTGGATATATTTCTGAAGTTTTAGAACTTTTCTGTCCCCAACTTATTCTTAAAATTCTGGTCTCATCAGCATCTCCATCTGTTGGGCCTTTTTAATTTTGGACAGAAAAAGGTCTGAGCAGATTAATACTAATTTGCTTTTGGAGCCACAGAAACACAAATTCAGTTTCCAAGGAGCAAAGTGTGCAGGTGTAAGCCCATAGTGTTACTGTGTGTTGTGTTTGTTTGTGTGTGTGTGTGTGTGTGTGTGTGTTTGTTTGTTTGTTTGTGTGTTTGTTTGTTTGTTTGTGTGTTTGTTTGTTTGTTTGTGTGTGTTTGTTTGTTTGTGTGTGTTGTTTGTTTGTGTGTGTTTGTGTGGTGTGTGTGTGTGTGTGTGTGTTGTGGGTTTTGTTTTTTAATAGTTTTCAAGTATTTCCTGGTGTACTAGTATTTCTAGTGCTTTAGGGTGGGGTGTGTGTGTGTTGTGTTCTAGTGCCTCAGGGTGGGGGTGGGTGTGTGTGTGTGTGTGTGTGTGTGTGTGTGTGTGTGTTGTGTTCCGTTCCAGTGCTTCAGGGCAGTGTTGTGTTTTGAAATTGTGCTCCTGGCAACATACAGCGAGTTGTTTTCAGTATTAAGTAATACAACGTTTCTGATCTGGCTAATTATTCTGGTGTCATTGAGATCCTCGAGCCTACTTTAGCATTAGCAGTGTAAGTTAGCCACATTAGTTATAGTAGCCTTAAACAAAACTGATGCTTTGATGCTGCGAGGGATGTTCAAAAAGTTTCATCACTTTTATATTTTTGTTGCTGAAGGCTGGAAGAGCAGTATCTGGGTGTGTCTGAGAGTTTAGTGCCTTTTAGCTCCACCTGATGTCCACCTTTGTTGGACCTCGGAGATTTTCGTGTAATGTGAAATCAGTGGCTACGCGCTCAACCAAAAAGTCACTTTGACTGTCACTTGTAATTTAAGCAGGTTAAAATGAAATAAAATGCTTGTCAACCTGTAGTGCTTTGTGTATTTTGGCCTTTACCGGTAGACAAAGCCTGTATTGAAATTTACTAATAAAGACAATTGTGTTGTATCATGCAATAGGTTGGAATACACCACACTTGTATGTGCTCTGCTCAAAAACAGTGTGGCTGATCCCTGGAGAGTCTACGAGCCAATCAGGATTTTGTTATTGTTTTTTGCATCTTCAGGCACTTCAAGTTGCTCAACAACAGCAACAGCAGAGTGGGGAGAAGTCCCAGAAGACAGTGGAGAAGGATCCAGAAACGCAGGTAAAACTGTGGTCTGTTTACTGCTTGGAAAACAAACACGAAGTATGATGGTGTTTGTCTCAGGGCTCAGGGCTTTTTCGTAAATAGAATAGCAGTGTTTTAAACGTGCAGTGTTTACCATAAACACAGAGGTTCTTTTGTATAACAAATGCTTACTGTAATGCTCCTTTTCTATTTTCTTCTTTCATTGTGAGATGTTCAGTGACACGTAGGAGCTGGAATTCCTCATTGGTAAAAAAAAAAAACCCTTTTATTTCTGCTTTGTTGTGAACTAAGGTGCAGTGAATGTGTTCCACCTGTGTTAAGGGTTCAGATCTGGCGTTATGAAGAAAGGTTAAGTGTGTAGGGTGGAGCTACCGATTCCAGGCGTGTGATTGGACAGGGAGCACCGAGGTTGTGCTCTTTGGCAGTCTGTCATTGGAGGAGGGGGTGGTGGGGGTGGGGGGATGGGTTGGGCAGTTCATGCTGACTGAGTATTGCCGCCACTATTCTCGCTAGTATTAAAACATTCATACTGCTTTCTACTCTGCCTTTAATGCCAATGGAATTAACCAGGTCTGTGAGAGGCTTATTATTTCTTTTGACTGTGGTTTTATTTGTGTGTGTATGTATTTGTATAGTTGTGAAGATAAGACAAACTTTGATTTATATATTATAAATGTATAAAGGTATCTTCTCATACACAACTCTTCCTTTTATTGTAATCATGTTTTTTTTTAAAACAGACTTAAGTAGGTAAACCTGTTAAGTGTTACTTGTTGGTTTATTGTGTAAAATCTGAGTGGGCTGGAAATAACTTCATTTGCTGTTGGAAAATGAGTAGGATGCTGAGCTGGAGCTTACTGCATTATGTTACAAAGCCATCATGGATTGTGGACTGTAAGTGAGTTGTCTACTTCAGGGGGACATTGATTTTTTTTTTTTCCTCCCCCCCCCCCCAACCTCTCTAATGTCACGAGGGAGTGATGAACTAAATAAAAGGCTTGGGGTCCGTGATATCTGATCTTCGCAATGCTAAAAGGTTTTCTAGTTCTGTTTATGTGTGGCTGTATAGAAATACATTCTTCTCTCTCTGTTTGAGAGCTGCAGGTTTTTTTTGGCCTGTTTTTTTTCCCCTGTGTCTGCTTTTCATATTTACCCAGATGCAGAGTAAAGGAAAGAATGTTATTTTTACTTTGGGTGGGGAACCCAAGCCAGAAATGCTGAAGGTATTGAGGGCAATAACAAAGAGCCGTATTTGTTTTTGGACGGTTGAAGCCTGTTGATTTATGGGCCGTGTTTTCAGAAGCGTTCTCTTGTTGACATGTGCTCACTCATGGGGAGTTGGTTCTCTGACACACTGGCAAGAACAATAACAACAACAAAAACGGTGTTTGGACTTGTCTGTCGTCATGGAGACAACACTCGTCAGCGTTCTCCGAGACTGTAAAAGGAGAATTATTTGCGTTAATTTGTCGGAGAGCTCAGGTTGGGCCCAGAGAATGCCAAGAGCTGTTTCCCTGAAGTCTTTTTTAGAGGCACTAACATTTCTTGAGGGCTTCATAATGATTTGTCATTTTTCAGACCGTTAACAGCAGTGTGCATACCCCAGTTCTTCCACACACACAAACATCTGTGCATCACAGTTGCACAGACAGCGAGGTCCGAGTGTGTGTGAGTGCACGCATATGGGTGTGTGTGACAGTCAGCTGTTATATTTCACTCATAGCGGCTGTGACATGGTCAAGCACTGTGTTTACTGGAGGCATAACACAGCCGGCTTTACTGGAACCCCTTGTTTGTTTGTGTTGCAGAGCCTTAATTAAAATGCAATCTCCAGTTTTGTTTTTACAGTTGCTGTGTACTCTGGTGGATGTATTATTTATACAGATCCGTAAATGTGACTTTAATTATTCTGTTTATGTTTGTTGTAAACAATTTTTAAAAAAGCTGTGTGTGTGTGTGTGTGGCTTAAGCAGCAGTAATTGCTTGAGGCTAAGTGATGCATGCTAACTCATTTTGAAGTCTGTACATTGCTTGAGACACCCGTCTCTTGTGGGTATTAGTGTTTTTCTGTTTTCTTTTGTAGCTGCTTTAGTGCTTTAATGCAAGCGTCTGAACTCGTGTCAGCACAAGCAGAAATGAATAATGCATTTGTTTCTCTTTACTCATTTCTTTTTTGTGTCCCTCAGTTGTGTTTGTAAATTATACATGTCTGAAATGAGGAGCCTATTTTGGAAAATTTCAAGGAATTTGAAGCAGCGTAGAGGTCTGGGGATCTTGCCATTTCTGCGAGATGTTTGTTTGTTTATGTTGCCTTTATGTTATGGTTAAAACTCCTGAGAACTTCAGCTATTCCCTGAATGCCAAACCTCTGAGAACTAATAGACTGCCTTCTGTGTATTTTGCATGCTAAAGTGTCAACAAATTTCTTTGTATTGTTGTCTAAGGGTCAAAGACAAATATAAAAACCCAACAGCGGTCTCCCAGCCTAGTTTAGGCCTTGGGTTTTCAGGATATAGTTGACTGGTCTCTCATAGGGAAGGAAGGGCATGGTGCGTCTCTCTTCATTGTCTTCTTGTTCCCTTCTCTCGCGTGTTTATATGTTTAACATTGGTCTCCGAGTGTACTGAGGTGTGCAGTGTTTGACTGTTAGCTAAAAAAAAAACTGAATCGCAAGGAAGAGCACGCAGCTGGTCTTCGCCTTCCCACTTTTTTCTTTCTGTCTTTTTTTTTCCATTAATGGCCATTAATTTGATTACCAGAAACCCAGTGCTGTGTTTATTATGGCTGTAGTCAGTTCAGTTCAGTTCAGTTTTATTTATAGAGATCAGCACCTTGAGAAGTTCACGGAGGTATTCGGGCACGAGGCCATTCAAACCTTTATACCTTAGTAGTAGAGTTTTATAATCAATACGGAATGTGATCGGAAGCCAAACAGTGGCACAACAGCTCTTCAATTAATTGCATTTAACTGCGTTTGAGTTTCTGAATTGATAATAGATTTGAAACTATGCACTCATTTTGTGGCTTAAATTAAATCCAAGCTCTTTTCAAACTTCAGGAGTGCAATGCAGAGCTGACACTACTGTTTAGCTCTCCGAGGCTCTCAGGGTGTGTGTGTGTGTGTGATTGCCTTCTCTTCAATAGCTGAAAACTAGGAGCAGCAGTTTTAGAAAGCTGTTGGGCCACTGTTTGCATGCATATGGCGCGTGGACGCTGGATTTTGTTCATGATTTCTTCTAACGTGTCAGTTTTCACCACTTTTCCTAAAAACCTTATTGCTTGTATCACTCGATACTGCAGACCTGAACACAAAAGTATTCACACAGTACTTACTATTGTTAAAATATTTACACACTAGAGTAAACAGTCAGTCTCTGTTCTGTAGGTGCCAGTGTCGTTGGCGATGATGACTCCTCAGGTGGTCACACCCCAGCAGATGCAGCAAATCCTCCAGCAGCAGGTCCTGAGCCCCCAGCAGCTTCAACTGTTACTGCAACAACAGCAGGCTGTAATGTTACAGCAGGTACACACACACACACACACACACACACTGTAAAATGTGGCTTATTCAAAGTAATTCCATTTGTCAACAGAGAAATCACCAGTTCCAGTATGAATACAATAAGTGATCTAACAAAGTTTCCACACACCTCTCTATGCTGAGAATATGTTGTAACGCTGCTCTGTGTATATTATGGCTGTGTTGCAGCAACAGCTCCAGGAGTTTTACAAGAAGCAGCAAGAAGAGCTCCATCTGCAGCTCCTCCAGCAGCAGCAGCACACTGGCAAACCCAGCAAAGAGGTATGAGTTCCAGGTCCACTATAAGGGTTTCTGGATCACAGTCACTTCTAATTGTGTTTCATGTGTGACGTGCGAGGTTGAACATGAGAGGTTTTAAAGTCAGCAGCACTGATTTGTGTACCAAATAAGTTTTTGCATTTCTGAATGTGATTTCTGAATATGCTTTCCAGCAGCAGATGATCGCCCAGCAGATGGCTGTCCAGCAGCAGCTCCTCTCTCTCCAGCAGCAGCATCTGCTCAGCCTGCAGAGACAGGGTCTGCTGACGCTGCCCGCGGCCACCACGCTCGCCTCCCTCCCCCAGAGTAAGAACTGGCTCAGTCTCTACTCTCATTCGTCCTCATTCTGGACTGGACACAACTGCTGGCCAGCTTGTGTGATGCCTTGTTTCAAGCCTGTAGTCTGATTTCTGTGGTCTGAACCAAAGCAGGAAAAATGTATTTAGTTGCATTGCAGGTTCACTTTGGTCACCCATTCTGATATTAGAAGGTCTCACGTGTCCATTAAAAGCGTCCTAGTGAGTAGTTGTTGTTTAACAGATTTTAAACACAGCTTTATGCCTGTATTTTCTCTGAAGACTGCTGTCTGTGTTCCTGCTTGATACGTTAAGACATCACTAATAATTAGTACTGAAGTTCACAAAATTTCATTTTTACTGGTGTAACTTAATTAGAAAACACATAAAATAAACTTGTCATGGCAGTGACTTCTTTCATCAACACTGCAAACATTGTTCAGTTTTTTTAGGAATATGCCAAAAGAGTTTAAGATGTTGACTTGGCCTCCACATTCCCCAGATCTCATTCTAGTCAGGTGTCTGTGGGATGTGCTGGATGAACTAGTCCAGTTCATGGAGACTGCTGCTAACAGCTAGTATAATGCAGCACGCCAGAAGCACATCAGAGTCCGTACCTTGACAGGTCAGCGCTGTTTAGGTGGTATGAGAGGGACCCACACACTACTAGATGCTTTTAATGTTGATGATGGCATGATGATAAAATGCGGTATTGTCCCCCTTTTTTTTTACACCAGCAAAGATTCCCCATTTATGGGTATTTAGTGTCGCTTTTCACACTCTTGCCTTTCCCACGAGAACCTTGTCCATTTTACGAGCTTTCTGCAGGCTTTACTGACCTCATACAAGACATAGGAGTTATCATACAGACTATACAACTTTGCTGTAGATGCTGCTTTAGTGTGACTGTTGGCTAAATGCGGATTTTTTATACAGTAACCAGAGCAGTCTAGCTATCTTTCTAATTAGCTGGTTAAACAATGTTTGTGGCCTGTACTATACAGTAACCCCTCGCTTATACGCGGTTATCTCACTGATTTTTTTCGGAGAACCTACGCAGAAACTGCAGATATCTTCCGCATTTTTTGTTTGTTTTTGTGAATTTTTTTTTCTTTGCTGACTTAAGCTGTTTGTGTTTTTTGATGGAATAACATCAATTAAAATAAACACATCTTCGACAGGTTTCCTCCCTGCAGAGCTTCAGCAGCTGTGGAAAGACGCAACAGAGGCTAGACCAGAGGAGAAGGGCAGGGGGGATAAGTCACCCTCTCCCCCTAAACCACCTCTCCTCAACCAGCATTCCAGTACCAACGGACACCATGCACCCCGGCCTGTCAGGAGAGAGAGGTAACACTGGGTGATATTGGGTGATATTGTCATTATAAAACCGGAGGTTTGCAGACTTCAGACTACAAGATTCTCCTCTCATTTGTGGATCAACTGTGACATTTCACTGATAAATGTGCTTCTCAGGAATGATATTATCAAGACCTTTAGGTGTGTCAACTGCTTATTTTTGGCATTTGAAGCATTTGAAATGCACCTTAGAAGCCAGTTTAGCAACTATTAGCAGGTGTATGTTTTCACTGGCACAGGGCGGTTACGTGTCTTGGGTTAGGCTGCAGTTATTTGTGGTTGTGTGAAGTTCTTATACAGGTTTTAATTCATACCCTGCAGGCCTAGTGATGTCTGCTATTCAGACCACATGCACACGGGCCTGTACTTTCTATCTGTGTTTCCAAATCTGTTTATCATTGTACTGAAAAATGCATATCACATGGTGTTATTTATGGATATATTGGAAAGCATTCTGTGTTCATGAATTGTGTGCATTATGGGTGTCATTAATGCTAGAATCATTAATGCAATATTGACTTTTACATGATTTATCATTTGGAAGGCTGCAGTTCTTGCATAATGAGTCTATTCAGAATGTCACAGTAATGTTATACTGGCATGTTATCACCATATGTACAAAAGTATACTATAGTTTTTATTATATCAACATTCCAGTAGTATTTGTTCCATTCAATCAGTTATTTGATTTTCTTTGGGTCACTCAGGAATTTAATGCAGTGGTTTACTTTAAATTATAAAGCACAGTTACATTACCATGAAAGTTCCCACTCGAGTAGTTGATCCTCTGTATTTTGCTTCTGGAATGTATGTTTTGAAGGTCCAGTGGCCAGAAAACATACTGGTGCTCTATTTCTTTTGATACTGTTTATCCATGTTGAAAATGTCTTGATGAAATCACTTGCTGTGCTCCGAAATTCTCAGAGAAGAAATCGAGGTGAAAGTTTAGAAAATGTTCTTGAAGACTGTGCCCTATCTGTGACACAATTTGATGACATATTTTAGTTTGGAATGGGAAATCTGTCTAAAGCAGATTATTTTTATATGTGAACAGTGAGTTTACCTTCCCTGGGATGAAGGGTTGTGGAGCTGAGAGGTGGTTCTGGCCACTTGTCGTTGTGTTGCCCCGAGCCCCCTCTCCTCTGTGCTTCTGTACTTGTTTTGCTGATCTGTGATGGGTGATATTAGTTCAGGGTGAAAGCTCAAGGACTACGTGGTCAGTTTCATGTGTCATGTAAATTCCTCCCCGGCAGAGAGGCGCCTGCAACTAAAACCTTAAGTGCATTCAGTGGCACCGAAGAGCGAGCCCTCACTCACCTCTTATGGAGGATGGAGACGTGCTGTCATTTATTTTCACTTACACCCTCTTTCCGCAGACACACACACTTGTTCGGAAGTTTAGAATCGCTTGTCATTTCAATAACTTTTATTCAGTAAAAACGTTTACAGTTCAGATTCTAGGTCATTTAGGATATTTACTATTTCACTGGATAGTTCTAGTGAAATAGTTTTTTTTGTTCCTTTGGTGTTTTTATTGATTTTGTCTTTTTGTTTTTGCTCAGTGGTCCAGCCTGCAAGAGTTCTGGTCTCGTATTGTACGACTGACTGATGATGATTTTTGAAACGGTCATCAAACAGGATGGCACTCTGCCCATTAATACCCATTAAAATACCACCATCATATCCTACCATAGCTACCAGTATAAAGCTGCCAAATAGCGGACGCAAATAATAACATGGAATGGGTGTTGTGATGACATTGATCTTGTAATAACACTCAGGTAAGAGCTGACGTTTGACCCTGATCAGTTTTTCCTTGATCTTGCTGTGAGTCTTACTTGGCTGTAACACCACCTGGAACAGATAAACAGTCCTCAAATACCAGTACATGTCCAAGTGCGCCAGAATGTGACCTGGAATGGTTATTTGATGTCTCACGTGTCATTTTTAAAATCATCACATTTACTAGTGTTGTTAGCATCCATGCTAGCAGCTTGATGGTGTGTATTTTACTTTTCTCTACACGATTCTGGGTGCGTGTAGACGTGTGTGTGGGGGGTGCAAGTAGAAATCATGTAGTAGGAATGGTCTGGTCTTATAATAATTTAGTTCTGGAAAGCTAGGTAAATCCGACTTCATGAATTCATTTCTGAATTTTAAAATAAATGATCAAACAAATCCATATTTATCTCCTACTGTTTCTTTTCCATCACTAGATTTCTGTCTTAAACCGACTCTGATTGGATGATTGTGTAGCATAGTGCCTCGAACGCCACTGCTATCATAGTATGGGTCACTGATCAGTTTAAGTACATTTCAGTTGACTGACTTAACCAATTACTAAACATGGATCTTATAACATTGTCATATTATATATAACATTTAATTTTGATCATTATAAAAAACAGTCAGGACACCAAAATATGTCCTTACATCATGAACACTAATGTAGACCATGCAGCAGGCGGTTGCTTGTTTTTTAAATTTACAGTTAGTTTTTTAAATTTATTTATTTTTTTATGTGGTGTTTTAAAATATAAATGATATACTGTAATGGCTGTCTGTGGTAATTTCTTGACAGTAGTTGAGATTTGATGCACTTTTATGTACTAAACATTGTGGAAGTTTATCATAGATTCATTCTTGATGTTACACAGCCCTCTTGGTTATAATGAAATCATTCATAATTTGTAAGAAGTAGTTTTTCAGGACTTGTATAGTTGAAAACAGCGGTTCCAAATGTTTTAATTGTAGTTCTGAGCTTTCAACGCTGTCTTTGGGTTTTTCGTGACACACATTTGAGAATTCTTCTTTTTAAATGCTGTAAATTCACAGTTATTTAGGTACGTGAAATCAGATGAGTTTTGTTACGTGAAATCAGATGAGTTTTGTTACGTGAAATCAGATGAGTTTTGTGTGGTTTTAAGTGCAACGGTGCAAATCTTCCAGTGGGTTTTACATCACTGTTCCTCGGCTGTTCTCTTGATGTGGGTCGGAATTTTAGAACAGCATCTGGTTCAAAGAACAAATAACTCTGTAAACATGTTTTATTGCATTTGCATTCTCATTTATTTGCAAAAGGCTGCTTTAATTTGTTTGTCAGATTTGCATCATCCATGACTGCAGGATGTGATTTGTTTGTGTGTTTGTCAGAGAGAGTGCAGCTAGTTATAATTCGATACCTGGAATATGTCGAGGGGAAAAGCATCTTTCCAAATACAATTGTACATTTCCACCTACAGCTGTTGGAAAATTCCAGCTTTTTGTGAATGTTACTGATACATAACCTTGTGCATCAGGCTGTTTAAAGTAATAATATAGGAGTTTTATCTGAAATCGCGAGATGGGAATGTGAATGCCTGTATTTAGACTTGTTTGCTTGTTTATGGTGTGTTTGTTTACTTCTACTTGTTTCCATGGCCACCATGACTTTCACAGTTCAAAGAATTGAGAGAGATTCATTTTCTTTCTTTTAATTAATCTTAAGTGCAAATATTTAAATGAACTTGCTTGGTTTTGCATCTATTTTGGCAGTTTTATGGATATTATTTGGATTAAGAATGAAAGGTTCCTTGATGTTTATGGGGAAGTTAATTTTGTATTTCATGTGTTTTTATTGATCCATATGCATTTCAAACAAAAATATTACTAGAAAATCACAATTATTCAGCTCTCGTTCAGAATCACTCCTTTGCTCACGAGGGGGTGGTCATGGCTTTAAACAAGAGAAGATATATTAAATAGGACAATAATTTAGTTACCAGATGTTTGCAGCTGTTACAAAGGGCATAATTACAGTATAATTAATATTCATAGAAATATTTATACTTAAAATCATGTAAAACAAACATCCCGTGTGAAGTGTACCAGGCCATTATTTATGAGGGGTAAGGATTTACAAAATTCATTATTCAAATCGCTGCAACAGTTGTGCTTACGTTATGTTTCTTCGGTTTATTAGAGCCTTAATATAGAAATGTAGAGTATATAAGGCTATTCCTGATTAAATAAGAGAAATAAGAGAATTCCTTACCTATCAGGGATTGGGGATAATTAAGCAGTGTGTGAAAAGTTGATGTGTTGGGAGCAGGGAAAAGGGTCTGAGTGGCTTTGACCACTCAGGGCTGAGTTGAGATGACTGGCTCCAAAACAGTAGACCAAGATCTCCAGATCTCAGTCCAGCGAAACATCTGTTTGATATATTAGACAAAGTAGTCCGGTCTGTGAGAGGCCACCTCGCGACCTTACGGGACCTTTCTGCTGCCAGCACCCTCCGAGGTCCTGTGGAGCCCACGCCTCGACTGGTGAGGTGCAGTGGCGGTGCAGAATGTTAGGCAGGTGGTTTTTATGGCTGCCGGGTCTTTATGCAAATGCACTGTTTTTTTCTTGTCATCATAAAAATGACAAATTCAAAACTGCCTCTATTTTGCAGCTTGCTTTTAACAAATTGACCGTATTTCGTAGGTAGTGAACGTTGCATTTTGAAAACAATGATACTATCTTTTCAATACTCTTTATGTACCCTTTAATTCTTCATTGACACTAATAAAGTTTAGAAAGACATCTTTGCATGAAGCGAACCCAACTGAACTTTGAGTCAGTCTGCTCCAAGTTAATCACCATACCAAAATATCAACAGTCCAAATGAAGCCAACACAAGTTTAATACCAGAAGCCATGCGACACGGCTGCCCAGCATGTGACTGTGATTAGTCTATTTTATACAGGCTTTTGTGATACGCAGCTCACCGCGGAGTTTGCCAGCTTCATGTAGAAAGCTTGCTGGTTTCAGACAGCCGGTGCATTACAGAAGGGTCTTTGGAACTTTTTTGGATCTAAAACGCTTTTTTCTAAGCTATGCTCTCGTGGGAAAAGTGCCCACCAGGGTTGACTGAGCTTTTTCAGCCCTACTGCAGTGTCCTGAATCAAATCACACTTCCTGATGTGCACATTAAAAAATTATTATTATTTTTTTTAATGTTTTCGTGGAAATTAAATCCTATGGGCACAGCCTAGTTACAAGCTATCATACTATTCACGATACAACAGTGAACTATAGGATGCACTGCAGTATAATCAGGAGTTGACATAATTGTTTTGATCTAGTACTTTCGAGTGCCTACATGAAAGAATTGGTACTCACCAAAATTAAAAACTGCAAATATCCCCCTGCTTTTTTGTGTGTGCTTTTTTCGTCACAGTATAATTTTTTTTTTTGTACATTTTAGTTCAAAATTAAGATAAATATAATTTATTAATTTTGTAACACAAATATTGACCTAAATTTCCTGTAAAGATGAATAGTTTTTTTGGTACTGTCCTGTCGAGAGAACACAAAGCAGCCGTACACAAAAGTGCGTCTTGGGAGGCGGGATGTTTGAGAGTAGCCAATCCGAGAACGTTATTCATTTCTCCTTGCTGCTGATTGGCTGCTGCCCTGTGTCGCGTCTCTGGCAGCTGCAGTCCAGCATTCCCGCGCGTGGAGCGCCTCGAGCTTACCTTAAATTTTTAAAAGGGTATTAAGCTGAGCTTAAAATGAAATTAAAGTGTTTGGGGGGGGCACATTTAGGGTTTAGACTAAAAGAATAGGCTTTTTTATTTTACCAAAATATTTGTGGTTTTTCACAGCTCTTGAAACGTAACCTGACTTGCCTGAGTTGTGGTAATTAGAGATCCAGTACTCAAATGAGGTACCCCACATTTGTCCCGTACATGTGTACTCGTGTACCACTTTATGTCAACTCCTGAATGTACTGTGTTCTATTGCTGCCTGTGTGCTTTAGTTAAAGCCCTTTGTGTGGAAGAGGGAGGCATGAATTGTCTGGGGGGGGTATTGCTTTCTTCTTAGTCTTTAATGAATGAAAGAGTCCCTTTGTGATCAGCTCTAAGCAGCCAGTTATTAATTTATTATAGACTAGGTAAGAATAGAATAGCCAGACCATGAAGACAGCCGGTGGGGCACAGGGTCTTCAAGCTGTCTGTCTGATATTAAAGAATAACATGATTGTCTCATCTGTGTAATTAGTTATCTGTGATTAAGTGATTAGTGAGTCCCTCTTTATAGCAATTAATTTCATTCTGCGCTTAGTGTTGAGATGTTGGTTCATTTTATAGGTTGCAGTTGGTACAGCCACAGTAAACAAAAACTGTTGTTGAAATTGTTCCCAAAATGGTGCCGCCCCAGACCGTATGATGTCTTACACGTGAACGAGAAGTCAGTCTTTGGCTGTGTCCTAATAGTTGAATGAAGTTTCTTTTTTAAGACCTGTAGTTCCAAAAGCTTGTCAGCTCTGTGAATACAGATTACCTGCAGATTAGGAAAAATAAAAGAAGAAAGAAAAACAGAGACACATTTTCACCTGAGTGGTAAACAACCAATAGCATGCAGAAGAGAGTGTAGTATGTGATGAATTTGTTTGACTATTGCCCTGTTAAGCCCTGACTGTTCTGTGTGATTTGTGCTGTAGTTCACAGGAGGCTCAGGCACAGAGCAGTCATCCTCTCTACAGTCACGGCGTGTGCAAGTGGCCCGGCTGCGAGGCTGTGTTGGGAGACTTCCAGTCATTCCTCAAGTGAGTTGTCTGTCCCTCTTGCTGTCTCCCTGTCTATAAATGTCTCTATTTGTGCTTCTGAATAATAATAATAATAATAATAATTTATTTATAAGCGCCTTTCACAACTCTCAAGGTCACTTTACAGAAAAAGAAGGAAAAAATATATATATGTAAACAA
>JBBPCY010000136.1:2022978-2035481 GCA_037974405.1 Brachyalestes nurse
ATCAGTGTCTGACCTCATAAATGCTACAGAATGAATGGAGACAAATTCCCACAGAAACTTCAAAATCTTGTGGAAAGCCTTCAAGAGTGGAAGCGGTTAGAGCTGCAAAGGGGGAGCAACTCCAAATTAAAAACGGTGTATTTGAATGCAATGTCATTAAAGTCCTTGTGGGTGGTCTGGCGTCCCAATACTTTTGTCCATATAGCGCACTTGGCAAGTACTTTGAAGTGAATACTTCTTCACAAATTATGTCAGTTGCTGCGTGAACACATAAAAGATCATTAATCTGGTGCATTGGTTTAATACCTCAGAACTGATGGGAGACAAATCAAATGGCTTTGGACCAGCTGAGTGATTTTCACTTCAAACTGACCCACAGTAAAGGCTCTGTTCATGGGTTTGCCTGCACAGTCTGCTGTTTGCCTGAAGGGCAGCCGCACAGCATGTAGTTCGCAAGAAACAGGTCATTTAAGGCCAACAACTCCACTTGCCCTTGTAATTCCAATCATGGAACTTCACTGCATGTTCTGTTGGCCAGTGTTTAAGATACTTAGCTCAAAACCAGTCAAATTTGTCAGCTGAGTGGCATTAGGTGTGTTTGAGCAGGAACATCACCAACAGTGCTGGCTATTGGCCCTCCAGGACCAGAGGAGAATACCGCTGCTGTCAGGCCATTTCAGACTAAATCTAAGCACTGTCATTAGAAATAAAACTACTTACAGTACAAGACTGTATTATGACCAAACACAGTCCGTAAGAAGTCTGTAAGAAGTCCATTGTCTTACACTAAACCCTAATTTAGAGCCCCCACAGTGCCTAAATAAGGTGATTTCTACTTTTACCACAGTCCCCGCCTAAAACAGCAGTCACTTAGCACATATTGTAATGTTCTGGAATTGTCCAGGGTTTGGTTGTGTCCGTATTTAGAATTCTAATCTTGAGTCTGTTGGCTACTGGCAATACCGATTGTGCCCAGATCAGGGTGTGTGCAAGACCTCAATCTTGGCAGGATTTCACAAACAGGAAAGACTAAAACGATGCCAAACTTCAAGGAATACTGGATAACTAAGGTATAGACAAGAATGACAAAAAAATACCCTTTCAATAAATGTGTTTAAAGAATTTTACAAAAGGTAATAAAAACAAGAACATAGTAGTACTGCACAGAGTATCACAGAGGATTTTGATATCGCAGGGCCTTAAATGCAATAGCGAAGGGTCAAAAGGTCACAGGACACACCCTATGCAGGTTGACCCTTCTTATTTGCATGAGAGCAATTTTTCCACAGTCCTCATTCAAAAGCTTGCTCTTCTTCTGATCCAGCCTTCAGTAATTTCAGTGGGGTAGTTAATGGTATAAACACTGTTATGTATTTGAGCAGGCTTTCGTGTGCTTAGAGTCAGTAGACTGTGGTGAAAATGGGGAAATTTTCTTAACCACCAGCATTCTCTGTTAGAGAAGAATCTCTGAGGTGGTTTTGGGGAATCACTGCAGATGTTTAAAATGCCTGGAAACCAGACTGGAAATCCAGGAAGGAAAGGAACAAACACTAATCAATCCCCACAGTTAGTTCAAAACTACAGACAGAAGTTGTGCTTTGACTTTGTTGTTTTGGGGGGACTGGGGGCTACAAAAGGCGGATGTGTAGCATTACGCTATTAATAGTGTTTAGCAACCAAAACACAGAAGGAAATCGGTACTGGACAGAGGCAGGGATGCTACTGGAAACATCCCCTGTCAGGCTGACACTATTACCCAGAGGGTAAAAAAACATCATCATCATCTGACTGGGTTCTGAATCAAAGGCTTGGTGGAACCTAGATCTGCATCCAAAGTAATCGCAGAAGGGAAAAAAAGTTCTGGATTGGTCCTCTATAGTTAAGGACTTTTGGATCCATGTCTCAGAATAGAACGATGTGGGAGGCAGCTGCAGGACAGTGCTGAGAAAATGTCAGAGTTGCACAGTGACAGGCTGCATGCTCCCAGATGTTCAGGCTGAGAACACTGGGTTCCTGTTCCCATCACAACATGCAATGGCTCCATCTGCTTTCTGTCACAGGCTGCTGCTCTAAGAGCAGCAATTAGGCTCCAGGGCACAGTCTCTATTTATGAGACCTAGCAGGCTGGGGTTACGGGCACATTCTTCGGCCATGGTCCAGAAAAGGTCATCATGGGGTAAAGAGGATGCGGACAAGATCCGCAGTGTACATCTGAGCAGGCAAAGCTGTATGACAGTATTCCTCTTTGGCTCAAAGGATTCAATCAACCAATGGATTAAACCCATTCCATGAAATTAATCATGGATATGTTGAGGTTTCCCTACATTTTGGGGTTGTGGCTTTCCATGAACCAAGCATCAACTTTACTATAAATCTCATGTTCATTTGAGCTGAACTCCGTTTTCATGGGAACTGGAGATTCCAACTAACATTTACAGCATTTTGCAGACAGTGACTTCCGTTCCCTACCTACAGGGGGCAGTCTCCCCGGAGCAATTTGGGGTTAAGGGTCTTGCTCAGGAACCCAGTGGTGGTGTGCTGAAGGTAGGATTCGAACCCATGACCTCTTGGTCCAGAGGCAAGTATCCTACCCACTAGGATCCCAATACCCTCAAATGGCATGGAGCTCTGCATTAAGGTGGTATGGGACAATCTTAAGTGTTTGCACATGGATGTTCATACTAATGTCTAGCAATTCCATGGATCTTGTTCTTTTGAAATGTGATGGCGGAGTGCAGCTGGAAATGAACTGCTGGTGATCTTTGACCTCAAAGCAATGCACCATTGCAGGTGACAAGGTTTATAAAGAAACGCTTATGGGGCATGTCAGCCTAACAGAACCTTGTGACCCCGCATCTCCCAACCTTTGCAGGAAGAAACAGAATTATTGGTTTGGCCACAGCAGGTTCATGTTCACTTAACATCTTTCTTGATGTTTGTGAACTTATTAAAAAATGGCACATCTGTTGCATGTGAAAGCTGTAATTAAGAATCAAATGCTAAGGCCTCATGTAATCCTTGTTCTTTAGACTTGCAAAAAAACCCAAAACAATGACACTATATTGAGACATGACTGCTTGTGTAACCCTCTGGCCCTCCTGTGGGACATGTTTGTCCACTTCACTCTCTTTTCTTTTTTTTTGAACCATTTATCTGTTAATGCAAATGGAATGCAACTTCCCAAGGGTCTGGCGGTTTTTCAGATCTTTACATTTTTAACTTTGACTCATTAAATATATCAATAATAAACTCCATACATCCAACAGTAACACTCGACTCCCTCGTGGACACTTTTGTCCAATTGAAACCCATGAAAACTACATTTTTAGTTCCTTCTTATTTAAACTGTTAAATCACACAATTTGGGTTAAAATGCTTTCATTCTAAACTCAACACTTGAAAAATGCAGTTTTTAGTGTTTTCTTCCAGATCATGTCATTTATCCATTTTTGGCCGAGTGAGAAATTGTATATAATAATATAATAGTCTCCAATAGAGGAGTATGATGCTCACTGCACTCCAACAGAGCAAATGAATGACAGTTTTGACGCAGGTGTGATCTTAAGGATGTCAGATAATGGTTTTGAGTTTGTGCATGAAAATAAAATCCAGTGTTTGTTGTTAATCAGTTACATATTTCAGATTTGTCCCATTTTTGGCCCCAGCAGCTCTGAAAATAGGGAAAATGGCCATTTTGGAGGCTGTTTACTAACAAGTGCATTGTGCAAACAAACTGGTATTTGAAGGATTTAAAAAACAAAGGAATAGATATTTAATATGACAAGAACTGATGTTGGTTACAAACTTTATGTAGTAAAAATAGCACAAAAGTATATAACAATATATAAAAATTATATATAAATAGAACGCCATTATAGAAAATATTATATAAAATGGCTTGCATGGCCAAAATGGATAAATGACAATCTGGTAAAAAAAAACACTAAAAACTACATTCCTCAAGTGTTGAGTTTAGAATGAAAGCATTTTAACCAAAATTGTATGATTTAACAGTTTAAATAAGAAGGAATTAAAAAATGTAGTTTTCATGTGTTTCAATTGGCCAACAGTGTCCACGAGGGCCCTGAATGTACAGTATAATAAAAACAAGGAGGGCCAGAGGGTTAAATGAAGTCACTCATTGTTTAACTGGTTTCTCAAACTATGGGCCGTGGACCTGTGTTCAGTGGAGTCCTGCTTCAGTCCGATCAGCTCTGCGCTCAGCACCGCCCCCCACAAAGGACAAAGAAGTTTGAGAAACGGCAATTTAACCGACTCAAGGTCGTGGAAAATGCCTATTTTGGGTAAACACATTTTCTGTAAATTTACTGTCTCTCTCTGAATCATTTTTCTATATAAAGGAAATACAACTGAAACCTTAAGAATTGCTCTGTAAATTATGACCCACTGGACTGTGTAACTAGTGACTGTGTCTTACAACATTTTATTCAGATTGCACAAAAACTGGACTTGGTGATTTAAAAAGCAATTCGTCACCAACATCTGAAAGTACTCTCAGCAACGGGCATCTTTCTGTATATGGCTAATAAGTTGTCGATTCATTCGGTATGAATCTGAAGAGTTTGTTTTAAAAACCCATGTCCCACTGAGTGCAATAAAAAAGCAAGATTGCGGTGGCCGTTAAATTAATGTGTGCAGAGTGGAAAGGTATCGGGCACCCAGTTAGTAAGAGGATGTCCCTGAAACAAGCCCCATAATAATAATAACAATAATAATACAACACATGTATTAAGACATATCAGGCTTGTGAGATAAACTGTTAATGAACAGATCGTGATCATGCAGGCCACAGTCTCTGCAGGATCACAGCTTTTCAAGAGGAAAACCAAAACCCTGAAAAGCAACTAGACACCCACCTCTGGAAAGAACCTACCTTGTGGCACTCTCCATTTTCACACGCTAGACCTAGAAATGCACAAGTTGCAAAATGTGCTGGAGTAGCTGTAACAACAGGATCTGGTTGTTTTTTTTTTAAACCTCACATATTTATTAGTTATCATAATTTTATTCAGCTTGCCACATGCCCTCATATTTTAAAATGAGTCCAGTACTGTTCCACTAGCTTCCATTCAGTCCTGAAGAAGGTGGTTCTAAGAGGAGGTTTTGCTTTAAGAGGGCCAAGCTGGGTCCTTCAGTGCTGCATGAAAAAAGCTGGAGAATTAATTCATGATTCATTTTTCACTGTCTTCACTTCAGTCCATCTGCCTCTCGTTCCCGCTCTCCTCGGCATCATCTCCCTGGTCGCCATCCATTAGCAAGGCTGCATATTTACTGGCTGAACTGAATGTCTGTCAAAAAAACAAAAACAAGAAAAGGCAATGGGTTGCAGTCTAACTCCATATTTGAGTTAAAGCTGAGGTAATTTTGATAAAGCAAAACAGCTGAATTAACTTTTTGATGGCAACAAATTTGGAAGTGTTTAGATGAAAGGACAGCAGACTACAAGCATTTTGGTTTGGTAGATGAAAACAATACAAAACTAGTGAAGCAAGGGATGTCAAAAACTGGATTTGTCCATGAGTGCCATAGCCCACGGTTTTGGACTCTGGTTAATGCAGTGGCACAAGGTGGTCAGATAAATGGAAACCAAGGTGTGACTCTTGTTAGAATGCAACAAGTGATAGCAGCTCCGATGATTGCAAGGTGAACAAAAAATTTAAAGAGGCTATAATAGACATTGTCAGAGTATTGAACAGTAAAGAGTATTACAGCTTTTATTTTCACACAACATCACGGTCTGTGAAAGTTAAGTGGATAATATCTTTTTTATTTGAACAACATGACAATTTCTTTCTGAGCCCAGAATCAGGCTATGGCAGATGGACATGCAAACAAGGCTCTATAGCCAGTCTGGAAACTGAAAAATGGGAGAAAATCACCACTGATTAAAGGTTTGAAGAAAACACAAAGGAAGATGACACAAAGGCAGCAGAGTGTAATGCAGATTTGGCATTCCAGGCCCTTTTTAATCCATCCTTGGTGAACCACATCTTTTGCTCAGTGGTCTTCTTGACATAGTAGGTTTCTCCCAGGCACAAAAATTCATACCAACAGTCTGGCACAGCAAAGGCTTCTCATGCTGAGAAAATGCTACACACTACAGAAGACCATGCAAATGACTTGTTGGTAAGTTGTTTAGAGGCGAAAGGGGAGCACCGTTCCTCAATCCAGAGAGGACGCAGCCAATTGTGATTCCAAGGACAATGTAACCTTATTTTCTCAAACATTTTTTAAAGAACCCATTTGAGTCACTGGCAAGCATCACTTCGATTCCCTCTGGCAGGGCAAAGGCAGTCCTTCAAGCACGAATGACCTCCACCACTCTTTACAGACACACATCAGATGGAATGGAAAGAGGGTGACCTCTACTGTCTAATTACACAAACACACCACATTCGGACAAATCTTTTACAACCTGGCAATATTGACAGGATTTTGAAATTTGCTGCAAAGTATTTAGGAAATGTGGTTAAGATGGGACTGAAAAGGTAAAGCTTCTGCCCTGCATTCAATCTGCCTAATAGATTCAAACCGTGATCAGAACAGATGCATTTGGGAACACTCCGCTCCTTTTCCTGCTGAGTGGAAAAAAAAGGCATTGGCTGAGAGGCAGCGACAGACACGCCCACAACAGGGGTTTGGTAGTCCAAATATTCTTAAAAGGATGATTTAATAAAGAGGTTTAAGAAGCAGTTCCACGCATTTTTTTAAAAATCTCTCAGCACAAAAAAACCTCTTGAACTCACCCATTTACTTTATTATCTGGCCCAGATCAAGAGGCTGTTTCTCGGACCTATTTTTTTTAGGATGTTTCTGAATAGTGAATAGTGAATAGTGCACAGCAGTGGTTCCCATTCCTGGTCCTAGACGTTCTCTCTGTACATTTTAGTGTTTTTTCCCGAAACAGTACACCTCACACAACTGGTTAATTACCAAACAGTCCCGAGTTGAACTTACAGCAAAAAAATATCCAAAAACGTGAGTGTGTGGCATTCCAGGACCAGGTTTGGGAAGCGGTAGTGTAGGGTAGGTTAGGAATGTATTGTCACTCTTCTATCTAGTATCACTAAATTGTACACTATTTACTGCTCCAAGAGCTACTACTGCATTTAGCTCGGAAATTTGGCAGCTAGTTATATTTTTATTTATTTATACAAATTTTAAAAATATAGGAAATTTATATTCTGATAAGGGTTATCAATTTCAGAATATTTGGACAAAGACAGGGGTACACCCAGAGGTAAAAATGTGGGAAGACAGGCTTGGGGAGGGAGGGTCACACCCAGAGAGAGCCTTAGCTCTGTCACTCACAGGGCTGGGAGATTCCACATATTTCTTTGGCTCTGGTGCTGGTCTGAGATCTCCCTCTCTTCTGACGTCCTTTCTACAAGCAACGTACAACAGAGTGAAGGACAGTCTCTGCCATCCATGTATGCCTGCACCTTGTTTATTAGCTGAAACTCCATTTGAAAAAATATTTAAAAACTCCTAACATGTCCTTTCATGAGTTCCTGAGGCCAGATGCAACTTGCCCAAAGAGGACCACAATTGCGATGGTGCACCATCGCAGCAGTCCATTTCATCTTAGCAGCCATAAACCAACTATCGGCCTTCCCGCAGGCAGCAGGCTAGAATAAAAGTATCTTATCATTTCTGAGCTGAACCTGAAATGGCTCCCTTTTTGACAGGCTGCAGAATGCATGTGGTAGACTACACGTCAAGCAGCGGCACAAACAGCTTCCCAGAAATTTGGCCTATCACACAGAACGCACTGTTCATCACACTGATAAAAAAATCAGTACATGTAGATTCATTTATATTATAAATCCATCAAAAATGCTATTTGAATCCAGTTGAATCCAGTTGGCGCTTCGTTTGAGCATGTCATACAGTAACCACAAAGTAGAGAAGTCCTGGTGTCTAAACACAATACTTTTGGCATGAATTTGAAAGTATAGGGGCAGCTACAAATGGACTTAGGACTCTAGAAGGTAAACATTAACAAACCCAAACTTCCCTCAATCTCTCTTGTATAAAAAAAAGAAAAAATACGTCTCAAAAAGTAGGAAGTAACCGCAGCCTGTTTTAAAAAGGCATATTATTTCACAAACTGTAGGCAGACAGAGTAACTCTGCTCCTTTCTTAATCACAAGGGGTGCCACAGAGGCGCTAACCTGTCTGCTTCCTTCCGCCGGTCTCGGCTGGCTGCGTCCCCGCGGCCTCTCCCTGTTCCGGGACCCGAGGCCCCACCGCGGCCGCGCGAGGGGCCCCTGTCCCGACGCACACCATCCGCCTTGTTCTCATCTGTAAGAAGAGCTTGGCGTTCAGCAGAGGGGGCTAAGCATGGATGGCTGTGTAGTTATGGGCTCAGCAGTGGGGATTTCAGACAGCCATCAAACTAAACTGGTCACTTAGGGCACAGATTAGCCATTTATATTATCATCTCTGGTAAAGAGAAGAGTTGTCCACTATTAAAGGGAGTTTGTTTATTTATTTACGCAGACAGAATTTCACCTGAGCGTATGGAGATTTTATCTAAGAAAGGAGCTCGTTCAAGCTTTCAGGGTGGATGCAGAAGAAGGTGACAAGTTTTTATTTGTAAAAAAAACAAAAAATCTTGATGAGGATTATTGATGAAGACGGGCTGAACGTGTTACTTCATCCACAAGATGCTGCTCATCTAATAAGGCCTGTAACCTCTGGATCTTACCTTTACCTCTCTGGGGAGCTCTCTCATCAGCTGAGCTTGTAGAGCTGCAATCAAACAGGCCAAAAGAACTCGTGTCAGAGACATCTGGCTGTGAGACATACAGGGCACTCAAACTGCCTCACCTGTACTCATAAAGCCCAAGGAAAGTGGCAAACACACCCCTGAGCTAATTAGTTAGACAAAAAGAATAAGTCTTCTACTAACAATTTCAGAATGACAACTAACTTATGGGGGTTTCCACTGAATGGTACCAGCTCGGTTCGGTTCGACTCTCCTCGCTTTTTATGCTTTTCCACAACTACAATCTGTTACCCGGTACCATTCTTGGTACCACCTTGGCCGAGGTTCCAGGCGTGCTGAACCGATACTAAATGATGACGTGTTTGGTGGTCGCTGTTGATTGTTGCGTCAGTGTTGTTGACTGAACCCAGACTGAAGCCGCCGGGCTTTTTTAAAGAACCTCAGGATACCTTCTCTGCCTCGGCGCTCTGACAGGGAGTGTTAGCCAGAGATGGGGACTTGAGTCTGAGACTCGGACTCCAGTCGCACTTAAGTCACACAAACAAAGACTTGTGACTTGGTAAAAATGACTTGAGAACATCTCTGGTGTAGCATCGGGAAACGTAATAATGATGGCAGAACGGAAGGCTGTGATTGGTTGAAGCGGAGCTAGATGTTTGTTTACCTCAGCAGCGCTCCGCTCCTGCTAGAGTGTTATGTTTGGTCGCTATAGCAACCAGTTACATGAAGGCAACACTTTAATTGTAGTGGAAAACTGTAGGTCAGAAACCAAACTGAACAGAGTAGAACCGAACTGAACCGAGCCGAGCTGGTACCGGTCAGTGGAAAACCCTCATTAGTGTTGATGTTTTTAAGCAAAAAAAAGATGTAGCACCGCTCAAATACCAGGTATCAGGCTGATATCAGCAGAAAATATCAGAAAAAAATAATTCAATATAATATTGTACCAAATGTAACTTGAAACAGCACATTCAGTGTGTCATACAGTGTTCTGCGGCAGAGTAGTGTTTAGTAGTTTGAGCAGGATTGCCTAGTTTTAAAAGCAGCCTCTCCATCAGGCCACATTTGATTCATTTTATTCATTTTCCTTGCAGATTGCTTGTAGGTCAGAAATATGCACGAGGTGTCTTACCAATACAGTTAGTGAATAGTATTGAAAGTCTGAGCATAATCAAGACAATTGCAAATCCTTATTTTTTTTATTTCTTTAGGCAGTTGGCTGGGAGCTGGTTTTGATGTATGTTTTGAATCATCGTTATGTTGCAATATCTGACGTTAATGTATCTTCAGCTTCTTTGAAGGGGGTCATCTCCAGGATTTGTTTGTGTAAAATCACTTTTTTCCCCCTCTATTGACATATTTCCTGTTCTACTGGCCACACAACTAAGAAGCATAATAATTCCACCCCATGCTTAAAAGTTGGCAAGGTGTTCTTTTATTGAAATGCTTCTCCTCCAAACAAACCTTTGGTGATTTAAGGCAAAGAGTTACTTTTATTCCCCCAGGACCACAGCATTTGATGCTAATATGTCTCAGGTGAAGTATTATGTTGCCCATTTCAGACCCTGATTTTGAAGATGAGATCACAGATATGATGACTCTTCCTTGACTATAAAGTTTGTGCACAACTGCACAGGGGACCACTTCATCACCACTCCTGTGGCACTTCTTTGTAGCTTTTTCAGCAACTATTCTGGTCTTCCAGATCCTGTCGTATCCTTAACTTCCAACTCTAAAGGACAGCGAATGTTACAAGCAACACATTATCATGGCATGTTAAGACACTGACCTTTTGGGTGGAGCGCTGCTGCTTGGGGAGACGGAAGGTTTGGCCTCATTGTCACTGGAGCCAGCACTCATGGCACTCCTTTTTGCCCAGGCGTTCTCTTTAGGGGGCGGGGCTGGAACCACCTTCAGAGGAAGCCCCTCCTGTTTGGAAGAGGGGGTGTGGCTTCCCGGAGACGGTGGTTCCTCGTCACGTCCACTGAAGACCTCATTCTCCACAGAGCGTTCGCTCTCCCGGCGACGGGTGTCTAAATCACGGCATAAAGTGAATTCACTGTTTTTTTGGGTTTTTTTTACAGAAACAGAATATAAATCAAAATCGACTGCAACAAATACGCATCAAATCAATCAAGTCTAATGGCCTAGCCTTTACCCGTCTGGTTTCCGGCAGGCGATGGGGTAACATCACAAGAAGCACCGCTTAAACCGTCAAACTTATATATGCTGTTGTTTCTAACTTGCAGGCCAAATTTGTTGCTGGTGCAGTTTAGTAGCTTCTTTTAGTAGCTTCTAACAATTGCTTCTTGTTAAGAGTACAACAGCTAAAACTGTTTAACACAAAACCGGTGTTGAGCTAGCCTACAAACAACTCTTTCTCTAGCCTACTACTGTTAGTTAACAGTTTGGGTTACATAAGTTGTCTTATTTATATCTGCTGTAATGCCGTCTTGCTTTAATAAACTGTTGAAACCGCAATTAAACAAAAATAAATTACGTTAAACATGAAAAATTATTTAGATTAATTTAGATATGGATGGAATAATCCACGGATTTAATGATTTTTAGTTAGTGCCAGCCCAACTTACTTCTGCCCGTGGAACTCCCTGGCTGTGAGGACTCACTGCCTGTCCGTGAGCGCTCTGTTGGTTGGTCCTCACTCCGCCAGCTGGGATGTCTTAACACACAGCATTGGCAGAGAAAAGAAGACACACAAATTAATTTGAACTTGAACCACTCTTCTATGCAATTCTACTGCAATGCGCTTACATGAACATACTCACAATTTACTGTAGCCAATGATCTGACAATCTTAAATGCAAACAAAACACTCACACTTTACAAAAAATTGTATAGTTTTGCTAAATTTGTCATGTGACTTTCCATAATCCAATGTAGCAAATAGTAATTTCAATGTCTACACACTGGCAGCTTTAACGTGGAGACCAGTACTTGATACTGTTGAAGTCTTTTACTGAGGGATTACTGTATACGGACAAACGTATTGGGAAACCTGACCATCACACCAACAGGGACTTTAATGACATTGCATTCAAATACATAGACTTTAATCTGGAGTTGGTCCCCCTTTGTACAGGGTTCCCACACCCTGGTTAACATCAAATTCAAGGACCTTTCAAGGACTTTCCAGGACCAATATCCTTAAATTCAAGGACCACACGCGGCGGCATTTACCTACTGCTACCGCTGAACATGTTATCAATAAACAGTTTTAGATGCAAATGCAATAAAAGACTGTGAATGGTATAGAAGTTGTTGGGACAAAATCAATGCAAGAGAGTGGACTGAATGTATGGCCTACAGTCATGTCAATTATACTCATAGCCTTCATTCATATCCACAATGCACAGATATGTCCACGCTACATATATTAAGGATGTACTTTACTGTTTTATGGAATTTTAGTTAAAACTAGACTGCATTTCTGCAGGGTTAATGCAAAGTGTGCTTGCTCAGTGCAGAGGTCGTCTGACCCTTCTTGAACCCCCTTCTTCTTGATGAGGCCTGAGGCTGACTACTGAGTCTCATAGCTGTTGCCTGAAGAAATGTTGAAATGGGCCTGCCGCCAAGAAACACCCTAGAAACTCCAGGCCTATTCTCCTAAACCAGGCCCATTCAACTGGCGGCCCGCGGGCCGGATCCAGCCCTTATGAAATTTTTTATGGCCCGCAAGACTGCCCGTAAATCAATGTGTGATTCGTGTGATATAATAATATTTGGATTTTGG
>JBBPCY010000136.1:2035581-2053081 GCA_037974405.1 Brachyalestes nurse
TGTGTAATGAGCTAACTGAGCATCAGGAGCTACATTTAGAGCCAAATCCATATTTCCAGTTATTTTGGTGAGAGTAATGCAATAGTAATGTAATGCCTTACATTTTAAATACAGTAATATTGTAATGTAACAAATTACTTTGAAATGAGAGTAGCAAATAATAAATAACGCATTACAGTTTTGACGTAACTTGCTCAACACTGCTTGGGAAAAGATGTCCAAACCTGCCCATTAGCTTCCACTGGATGGACCTTTCAAAGAATTCTCAGGATAGAAACAAGGACAAAAGGCAATCTGTGCTACAGACCCCATGAGCTTCAAAACGATCTTGCTCACTTGGTCCTGAAGTCCTCTACAGTCAGACTGCTGTTGTCAATCTGAAGAGCCATCAGTGTGTTGTTCAACTTTGCCTCCAGAATCTGAAATGCACACGAAATCCTCACATTAGAAATATTTTATATACAATGATGTATAGGAGATTTAATCCTACAGATTACCAGAGAACAAATCAATGTGTGATATAAAATAAAATATTAAACCAACACAGTTTTGTTTTTTTCAGTTTACTTACTTTTAGCAAAGCTTCTTTTACTGTAATAAATTCATGCAAAGCTGATGAGCATTTGAATCAAGTCAATTCAGCGCATCACTTTTTATGTGCAACATGTCATTACACACACTTTCACTAAAAGAGTCACAAGAGGCGGGGCTGGAACAGAATGAAAATGGAAGAGAAACGTGGTCTGACACATGGAGTATCATGTCTTCAGTGCATCAACTTGTTTAAGGCATCAGAATAGCGAATAAATAACGAATAGCATTGTCACATTCTTATTCATCCCAAGTGATTGTTGCATGGGGGGAGCGTTAATTTTCTTTTACTCTCATATACTCTCAAAGTACTGAAAAAAAACCCCAAACAATAAGATATTTAACTTTAAAGAAATGTGTAATATTTAATTTGCAGGACTTTTTCACTTATTTCCCTAACGTGAGTACCTCTTTGCGTAGCTGGCTGAGGGTGGCCTCATAGTGGCTGTAGTCTTGCCCCTCAGAACCCTTTTTCTCCAGAACCTCTCTGATCTGCAGCTCAGGCTTGCTGTTTGCCTGTTGCAGGGTCCTCACCTCCTCTAGGTAGGAGGCCAAACGGTCGTTCAAATTCTGCATGGTAGCTTTCTCATTGGTCACACCAAGCTCCGCAGAGGGAGATTCCTCAAGGCCCTGACGGAGAAAACGTCTGCTGGCCATGCTGGAGAACTCACGTTTTACCACATTACCATTTCTCTGTGCTCCTGGACTAATAAATACTTGTCGAGGAGGTTACCTCTTTATAAACAGAAGTTGAATACATTGTTCTTCGAAGTTTTGAAGTTTGTGAATAAACGTGCTAGACACAGCTAGACTAGCCTGCATTTGCAAAATCTTTATCCTTATGTATTATCTTGGACTCTGTACTCATACTCCTCCTCCCAGCTACAAAGAAATATTGTATTTGATCATAAGGAAAAGTTCACTTTCTGTTTGTCTGTAGTTGATTAATGATCAACTAACAATTCTAGTGAATTAAAACTTGGAAATAAACTGCCAAAAAAGAAAAGTTATGCTAGGTTAAAAGAAGAAGAAATATTGGTAATGTTTTATAATAAGGGCACCTGAACTGGCTGTAATTAAGGCGTTTATTGAGGAATAATTTGTCAGAAACTAACAAGTCATTTGGCTGGATCAAATGAATAAGTTATACATTAACAACCATTTTGCATGGAAAACTCATGAAACATTATGAAGTACAGGGTAAAGCGTGGTAGTGTGTTATGGAGGGAAGTGGTTAGACTGAGCTTCAGTGCAAAGTCTTCCCTACTTCTTTATTCCCTTCACCTTCGTATCTTTTGCAGTTCTAAATAACTAGTGTCTTAGTAAATTCATGACAAAACAAAACGTTTCACACTATTATTATGTGCAATAAACTTTGATTATTTCAAAACCTTAGCTCATGATTTTCTTCCTTGTTAGTTTCTGCCCTGTCCAGTCTGTAAACCTTATAATGTGCAAATTCGAATATAATGAATTGTAATTTGTGCATCTACAAATTATTATAATATGCAAATGATACATTATTGTATTATTTTCTGCTCAGCCTTTTAGGTAGGTAGTGCTTGGACAATAGTATTAGAAGAAATATAGAATAACATGAATACAGTATACAGTGATATTATGTATGTCATTTTGTTTACTTAACCACACAATGACAAACCTAAGCCCAGTATTTCTTCTAGTTACCATATACACTATATAGACACAAGTACAGTGTTCCCTGCAAAGTCGCGTCCAGAGTTCGCGGTCTCAGCCGTTCAGCCTTAGTCGAACCCAACTAACGATTGTTCCAGGAAAGCCCCGCTACTTCACGGAAACCACAAATGCGGAAACCGCATTTTTTTGTTTTGCTTTTTTGTGGCAATATATAATTTTTCATGTATTTAGTGCTAAATTATTAAGAAAAATATATTTCACTAATTTTGTAACCTAAATATTGACATAAATTCAGCTACATTTCCATACAAAATATTTTTTGGTACTGTCAAAAGAACACGAAGAAAGCACGTCTTAGGATAGTGAAATACTAGCCAATCCGAGAGAATTATTTATTTCTCCTGGCTGCTGATTGGCTGCTGCCCTGTGACGCATCTCTGGCAGCTGCAGTCCAGAATTCCCACATCAGAACAGTTTCAGCGTCGAGTGTCTCGAGTGTTCTTGTCTTTTTCATTTATTTTATATATATATATGAATTTATTACTGTATTTACCTGCTTATACCAATGAGAACGACAGGACATACCAAAGAAAACACGCTGCATGAATTGCAGTCCAGACTATACAGGAGTAACATCAGTATTTACATTCTAGCACTGCAGGAGACAGCAGTTCAGTGTAAACTGTACAGTACAGATACGGGTTTACCTTTACATTTTAAAATCAATTTCAAGTGTTTTGGGCCTATAAATGCCTATAAAAACAGGCATTTACAGGCATTTTTTACCACATCACAACAACACAGTTTTTCACAACTTGGAACGTAAGCTCTGTGAATTTCGGGAGTTTACTGTATTAGGACACACCCAAGTGGCCCCTCACTTCCAGTGAAAGGCAATCATGATGCTTCAGCAGACCAAGAGATTTTGGACAACATCAACTCTGTGGACCCAGTTTGGGGAAGAACCTTTTCTGTTCCAGCAGGACTGAGTCCCAGAACACAGAGCAGCTCCATAAAGACGTGGCTGGAGGAGATCAGTGTGGAAGAACCTGACTGGCCACACAGAGTCCTGACCTCAGCCCCATCCAGCACCTCAGACACACCAGGCACATTTTGCAAGGGTCTGTTAATTATAAATTAAATAAATAAAATAAAATAAATTGCAGTTTTTGGGTCCACTGTATGTTGTTAATCTGTCCAGCTCCTGAAGGCCTAACCAGGGAGAGAACTTCCAATACCACATTTAAAACATCCTGTTTGCACAATTTGAACCTTTTTGTTCCTGATCAAAATGTATTAATAAATAAGAATATATGATGGTTTTATTTAAATTCAAATGAAGTAAAAAAAGTTATGTTCCGTTCCCAGTACCTTCTTGAAAGGCCTTGAAGTTTTGAGTGAAATGTTCATTTGATGAATATAAAAACCATGTGGCCCTGCACATCCTGTTCATGCTACTGCAGCCTTTGTTTTGTAAATATTCATGCAAATAGTCAAACAACTTCCCTGTTGTTGATCTGTGTGCTGTGTTCAGGTTTGACTAGTAAACAAGAAGTTAGTATATGTCCATAATTCCTAGTTCAGATTGTCATTTGCTGATTTTCACCTGCACAACATATGGCCGCTGTCCTTATAGCTCCTCTGTCTCTCAGTATGAGTGAAATGACACAATGAAATATCAAAAATGACAAAAGACCAAGAAAAGATGCTGGTGATGATTTTGAGTTTATTGGAAAAGACCAGACTGGATGGATACAACACAACAGACAACCCATGCCAACAAACTTGATTTCAGAATTACAAGAGCACTCAAACAGAGACTCTGTGGTCTTAACATCGCTTTTGGCTTCTGTTGTCTTTGGTTTAGTAATGCTGACCGTGCCATCAATTAATTCTGAAAAGAAACATTGTTTTCTTAGCCCTGACACACCTTGAATGCAATAAATATCTTTTTTCGTATCCTACACGAACCACTCTGTTAATGGTTGTGAGTATTGGCCTGTGAGGTGTTAGTGTTATGTTGCTGGTGGGAGCTCAGGTGCTTTATTGGAGCTTCCTCTCCTTGGTCTCTGTGCTTGAGGACACCACCTTTCCATCCACCAGCGTCTGTGTGACCGTCATCACTTTTACCCGTTTTTGCTCCTCAACAGCATCCTCAAGCCTGAAAAATGAGAGAAATTTCTCATTAGCTGAGAATGAAGTTTCTTCGGTTTAAAAACTTCGGTCAATCAGGTGACGTACAACTGCCGCAAGCTTCGAGATTAAACTCACTTGAAGTCTCCGCCATCCAGAAGCCTTCTGTAGGTCGCGATCTCAGCCTCCAGCTTCATCTTAATGTTGAGCAGAGCTTCGTACTCCTGCGTCTGCTGCTGGATGTTGTTGCGGAGCTGCATCAGCTCAGCCTCCAACTGCAGGATGATGGCGTTCAGGTTCTCGATCTCTGCATTGTAGCGCATCTCTATGTCCCGCAATGTGCCCTCCAGGGATGCTTTCTGTGAGGAAGGACCAAAAGATTTAACAAGAAAGGCAAATAACTCTTTTTCATAAGAGAGAAGCAGATTAATGGGTGTGTATCTATATATCGAAGAAGAGCTGGAGCTTGCATGGCTTATATAGATTTTTTTTTCAAATACAAAATACAGAACCAATCCTAGACCATATAAAGAGAATTAAGAAAAAAATAAACAAAGTAGAAGCTGTTGTAGAGGCGGAAGCGATGTACGCACCAGGCTCTTCTGTGAATCCAACTCGATCTCCAGAGTCTGAATCTGTCTGCGGAGGTCGTTGACTTCTGTTCTTGCACCCTGGAGGGCTTCTGTGTTCTGTGAGACTTGTACTTGGACTTCTTGGATCTGAAGAGAAAGCAGCACGATTTTAGGTTATGAATAGGAAATTGAGCTTAGAAAGGTAGAAGCTGAGATAAGAAAGCGAATGCAGCTCAATTAGAGCTATAAAGTGACTTAACAAATTAGAACATTTGAGCGTTGATTTCACTGGCAGCTCTTTCTTTAATATACCTGCGACTCGTGCCAGGCTTTGAGCTCCTCTTGGTTCTTCAGGGCCATCTTCTCATACTTGGCTCTCATCTCCTCCATGATCTGAGCCAGGTCCTGTCCTTTAGGAGCATCAACATCCACCTGCACTCCGGACTGGGCGATCTGGTTACGCAGGTCATTGACCTCCTATTAAGACCAAAAAAGAGAAGAGATGAGGCCAAGGCCAGGGAACGTTGCTTTTGTGCCCCAGCTTGTCAGAGCATGTTAGCCTTACATTGTCGTGATTCTTCTTGAGGAAGATGAGCTCCTCTTTCAGGGACTCAATCTCACTCTCCAGATTCATGCGACCGATGTTGGTGTCATCGATGACCTTCCTCAGGCCGGCAATGTCAGCCTCCACTGACTGGCGAATGGACAGCTCAGACTCGTACCTTTGGAGAAAACAGGAGTCAGTTACACTACAATACATCATTTAGTCTGGGCAGTTAAACGGAAAGTGTAAAGAATCCACTATGGATGAGACATGAGAGTTTGTGCAGAACCTAGTTTCTGTGTACTCACTTCACCCTGAAGTCATCGGCGGCCAGACGAGCGTTGTCTATCTGGAGCACGAGGCGGGCATTATCCACGGTAGCGTCAAAGACCTACAACCGGTCAGAAGGCAGAGGTTAACAAACTTTGCCAGATATTACAGGGAAGTTCCTATGGTTCCTATTCATCTTTATGCACATTTCCGCACAGCTAATATAATACATGACAGTGCAGAACTGCTGGATCTTTTGCCGGAGCAGCACTTATCCCTTGTGCTCTGTGGGTTTAGTTTGCTTAGATAAGAGCTGGAGAATAGCAAGTGTCAGAGTCCAACGGATAATCATTAACAAACAACGAATTCATTGGCAAGACCAGTTGATGTGTGGGAGAGAACAGCAAAGCTTGTGAATAATCCCAACAATATTCCAGGTTTTTCCTACCTGTTTTGTCTTGAGGATGTTTTGTAAAAAACAAAACATCGCAAAGCAGCATGCAAACATATTCTGGATTCAGGGCAAATGGCAGTAACCCAAAAGTGGTTTGTCGTGCTAGCAGAGATGAGGACTGTGTATGGATAGTTCTGCTTACATTAACACAAACAGACAGGGTTTGGTTGTCCGTGTTGCAAATATCTTACTATATAAGGTCCTTTTTAATCCACTAAATTGATACTGCTTTCAGGCAATGATACAGAAGTTTCATCAAACCAACCTACCAATTGATTTTAAAAGATTCTGAAACTTTTTTATGGGACACTGTAGCTAGTGGGGTCTGGTTTATTCATTTAAGAATCAGCACTGCACAATATAACTTTATCGTTCATCACTGTAACACTGACACATTGGTAAAAAAAATGATTATATAATGTGACTTGGTTAAACAGTCCAGGATGTGTCTCGTCTTTACTTGACACACCTATGACAAATGTGACCTTTAGGTCTATTTAAGTGTAATCAAGCAGTCATGTTACCATGGCCCTGCCTGATGAATGAGAACCAGATGACCAAGACTGCAGGGCTTATAAAATATGACTTGGCTAATGACACCACCTGGTAATAAAGAGGTGTGAACTTAACACTGGGCTTATCAGTGCTTTTATCATGTTTTACTGTTTCTGCTTCCTTATATGTATATATATGTGTGTGTGTGTGTGTGTGTGTGTAACACTTTCCAAATGACAATTATCCTATATATTTTCATTAGTTAGGCACAGTCTAAACTGCCCCAACTCTCTCCCTCCCATTTCCTCTCCCACAGGCTATGAAATACCGTCCCAAATCCCAGAGTTTCCATCCACAGTGGATTACAGAAACGTCTGCATGTGTGAGGATGAATAAACACAGGATGGAAATGCTTATTCACTGGAATGCAGCAGGAGTTATGGACCCAACTAACACTAAGCCCTTGTAACCACCCTCCCTCATTCTTTTCTACCTAATTAATTTTCTGTCTATCAGTCAGGCTTTCATTAGCTCAAGCTATAGCAACCTGATCTAATGAGCTATGAAGCCACTTGAGACACATTTCTAGCATGTTTTTACTGACAAAGGTGAGTTGTGTCTTGCTTTCGTTCCTTTTTTTCCTGGTGCAACTTGATGAATGTGTGTTTATTGAAAAAAGAAATAAAGAACAGGAAATGTAAGATAATATTTGAACAGGAATACAAAATGCATGACATTCTGCAGCTTTTTGAAGGACGACCATGTTTAAACTTTAACTTCGTAGTGTAACTTATGGAAAGATGGTCACAGCTCTTTTTACCCCCTAATTGTTCCGTCATTTGTCTTAAGAATTATTTAAAGTACTCAGTCGCTACTCTAAAAAATTAAATACATTTCTGAAAGAAACAATTAAGCAGTTTAAGATCCGTGTTCTGTTTTCAGGGTCAAAGGTTTAACGAAGTTCCTCTCTCACCTTCTTGCGCAGGTCATCGAGTATGACCTGGTAGCGGCTGTAGTCGTGGACGTCAGGACCTCTCTTCTCCAGGGCCTCGCGGATCTGCAGCTCCAGCTTGCTGTTGGCCTTCTCCAGGGACCTGACCTTGTCCAGGTAGGAGGCCAGGCGGTCGTTCAGGTTCTGCATGGCCACCTTCTCATTGCCCATGATCTCTCCAGTGGCCCCTGTGGCGGTCACCTGGTAGGAGCTGGATACAGAGGAAGCTGGCCCACCCATGGCACTGCGGAGGCCAGAGTAGGAGGCTGAGGAGATGCGGGCCCCGGATCCTCCGGCCCCACCATGGATGCTGGCTGCCCTGTAAGAAGGTGTGACAGAGGTGCGCTGGATGGACACCTGGGCCAGGGGTACCTGGGACATGGACGAATGCACAGAATACGAACTTCTCATGCTCATGGTGGCTGGAGTGAGTGAGAGAGGGAAAGAGAAGTAAAGCTGAACAGAGCAGTAGAGAGCAGCTGGATGAATGCGCAGGGCAGTTCTGTGGGAGAGCCTCCTTTTATAAGAGACTCTGGTCTCCCTGGCCCCGCCTTAAGGCCCTCCCTCTGGGCCGTCTGCACGTCTTTCTGTGACTGGAATACATTCCGGTCCCCTGTTTTTACAAGTGTCTCCTTTTCCCCTCCCTATAATCAAGGCTCCAAGTCTCTTGGACTACTGTGGGAACCCTTAAAACAAATACTTATTTTACTTTGTTTTCCCTTTTTATGTCCATATTTATGTGTATGTGAATACAGATGCTTGAACCATTCATAAAAAAATTAAAAAGATAAAAGTATAAAAAAAGAACTTTGTAGACAGTTATATGTTTTATGGTCATTTATTTAAAGCGCTTCTTACGGGGAAAAGTGCGTAATCTTCACAAAGGTATTATTTTGGTTTCAGAGGTACGTGTGTATCAGTGTCATTACAAGGAAAATGGGTGCAGCCGGCTGATCTAAATAACACTGTTGTGATTTTCAGCAGGGAAGAAATCAGCAGAAAATGATGAATTAGACGTCGGAGGCATCTTATAACTCATGTGATGTCATTTTGTTTGCTGAGTATTTGTTCCTGTGGAGATATAGACTTCTACAATTCTACAATTCAATTTTAAAGCAACTTAAAAGTGTTTTTAAGGAAAATATATCACCTAGGCAACTGTAAAGTCCAAAAATCACTGTTTCAGTATCATTACCGGCATAGAAAAGTAAATCATGGTACTGTTCTTTATCTAGTTATTCTTTATCTTGATTACAGCTGGGCAGCAAGAGCAGACCTGCCTCACTTGGTGATTTCCCGTACAAACCTTTGGCTAAATTTGATAAGGGAGAAAAAGGGCATGTCCAGTTTACTTGTTCTGACAAATTAAAAAATCAGAAAATCATATAAAACAAATAAGCAACTTTTCCCACACTTGTCAGGTGATCACTTGTCAGGAGATTATTGAGCAAGACACATGAAACAGAAATCTCTCCTACACATTATTCAGAAAGATGGAATGACACACTTATTGAGAAACTGGAATGATGAAACACATGTTTAGTCAACGTCTCTGAAGCGAAAAGGGTCACACCTTGATGGAGATCTAACTCAAGTAGATGCTTGTTGCTCTTATCTTTCTCCTAAAACCATTAACATAAAAAAGAAAAAGAAATGAGAGAGATATAGCAGGTACTCATCTATGACTATGATGCCCGTATCCAGTGTCACCCAAAGGTTATTTCTTAAGCCCACATGAATGGACCATAACGTGGTTTCAGGGAGGGGCTCTGAGCTGAGAATTTCACTCTGTAATAAGTGGGTATGATGGGAGGGGGTGATGAAACATGGTGATACTAGTTAAAAGCATTTTCCACACCCAATGGTGCCTGGTGATGTAATCAAAAAATGAGTGAATGTGTTGGAGATGGGCCAGAGCCATTGTGTTTTAATTGAAGATCAAAAGAATTGTATGTTAAATGTAATGTTATGATGAACTGTGCTTTTTACCTTATAAAAAGTTTAACTTTAATTTCAGACTGTCTCATGCTGCTAGGGAGATTTTCTTGCCACTGCATGCCACACCATGGCTTCTTCAGTACAGATCCGGGGGTTCGTTAAATGTCTGTTGTAAAAAAGCGCTAATCAAATAAAAGTGGCTTGGCGATTAAAGCTGTTATGGCTGTAGAGTCGCTTTTCCTCAGGCGGGCTGGCAGAGGTTTCCCCGAGTGCCACACCTGTAAGAGGATATGGATGCTTGTGATGTTGAACAAATGAACAATTAGTCTGGCTCCAAAGTACACACACACACATGCATGGACAAAGAACGGCACACAATGCTGCAAACCCTCCTGCAGTTTTACACACAAACACACACACACACACACTCATTCATGCCCTCTGAAATCTCTGTTTTCTCCAACATTAGTAGCTGCAGAGCAATTTAATACTCAGATACTACTGAAGGGATCAAATTCAAGAAGCGGTCATGCAGGATTCAGAAACGAGACGGAAGTTAAGAAAGGGTTTAGATTCTAAGGCCCATTACTCAGTACTGCTTTAACAGCATTAACTGGAGTTAGATGTTATGCAAATAGCAGTGAAACCACTCTAAGGGAGCCAGAACAGTGGAAAGTGCGGGGGTATGTTTGGAGTGGGGGTGCTGTGGTGTTAGGGGAAGGGCTGTTTTCTGTTATCCCGTCTGCTGGAATGTGTTTGCTCAGAGAGGCAGGAAGGGCAGAGAGAGAGGAATTTGTGATTTGGGAGATTGAAAGAATAGTTGCAGGGCTTGTACTCTGTCTTCCCATTGTTCTGTCCTCATAAAAAAGCAGAACAGGTTTTTACCAGTACAGTCTAAAAACTTAATATCTGTGGAATATTAAATTTAACAGAGCAGGATTTGCACTATATAGCAATACTTAATATAGCAATACTTAATATAGCAATACTTAATATAGCAATACTTAATATAGCAATACTTGTTCACATTTTTGCATCTGTTATAACTGAAATCCTTTCCACATAAATAAAAGAGCAAACATTGACAAAAGTAAGTAAATTGAATAAAAAAGTGTCTTAAATGACATACTTGGATGCTTCTTTAGAGACATGTGAGATTTGTGAGTGTAAATGTTTAAAGACCTTGAACATAATGTGAAAACAAAAACATTTTGAAAAATAAATTCATAACAAATAAAGCTTCTTTAAACCTTAAAAATTCACGTCAAGTGTGTTTTTTCTAGGGGTTCATTCAAATAACTCAGTCATACCTAGACTGTACAAAGTAAAAAACTACTCATTAAATGAAATTCATTTGTTGCCCTTTAATCTAAAAGCTAAAACCTAATTAGCCTGTTAGTGCTATCGGTTTTACACCCAGCCATTATATAAATTACTATGTGCTGATGAATGTAAATAATCAAAACAATAAATGGAGTTTCTATGTTGGAGAAGAAGCAGAAAGGGCTGGTTGGTGGTGTGTGGTTTGGCATACAGATGTCCGTGGGTTGCGAAGTGAGGCAGTTTTATTTGAATGTCAGATCACCCTGTTAATCAAGAGTCAGGCAGGTGAAGGGAAAGCAGCAGGTGTGGCCTCAACTGTCATAATGTCTTTGCACACTCTCCAGCACAAACACAAATATGCACATGACATTCAAATATCATATATGGGCCGTTGCCAGGATATTCAAAATTATTTTGATCAAACTCTTTTTATATGTACAGCCTAATATCAACCGTATGCGGAAAGGACTTGTCGAGGACTTTTCGGTTCTTATAGATAACAACAAGGGAATAAACTGCCCCTCGTATGTTGCCCAGTAACTGGTTGGATGGAGGGTACCATTTTAAGTATTGAATGTTGTCACCATCACTTTAAAAATGGTCTTTGTTCTCTCAGTGGCAGAGCTGGTACACAGTGAACCCCCGCCTATCGTGGCGGTTATGAGTACATGAGTACTACTTTTTCTGCTGTTCTTCTTAACCGCTGGAATATCCAACTTTATGTTTGGAGTCATACTTCCACGACTGACCACAGCAAGACCACAGTCAACTGGAAGCATCTTCCACTGAAATATACACTATATGAACAAGTGTACTGGGACACACCTCTTGACTGAATTCAGGTGGCCCCTTAGTGCTTCAGCATGCCAAGATATTTTGGACAACACCGTGCTTGTCCAAACTCTTATGGCCTGTTATAAGAAAGTGTGAGGTCAACAAGCCATCCCAAATATTCATACTTCCCATGTTTTCAAGAGTTTCAAGGTTGTTCAAGGGATCTCTGGTAAAAAGCAGAACCATCCACATTATGAATGGATGAATGGCTTTGCTTGATTACACAGCTAACAGGAAACACCATGGAAAAGTCCTCTAAATAAGTTCTCAACTAACATAAATGTAGCATTCAAATGATGTTACAGGGCCACATCATTTTCCCACATGTTGTATGAAGGTTCTTTTAAAGGTTTTTTGGCAGGGGGCGGGGTGCTTAAGACAAATGGTCTGAGAACCTCAAGAAATTAGGCATTTTATAAGAGAATCAATGTTACCGCAATTAAAGTTGAACATTTAGGGGAATATTTTTCAAACATAGTTCAACAGAGCAGCAAACCAGGTTGCAGAAACAATATAGTCTCTAATTACAAGGTAGAGCTGCTAGCCTGGTGTTTCTAAAATGCACAATCCCAGAGAGATCTTGCAAGGTTAGGTTGATCGCATTTTTGACATATGATTGATCAGTGCTGAGTTACTTTGATAAGTTCCTTTAAACAGACTCTTTTTTACAGACTTCATATCAGCCATTAATGATTTACTACTCCACATTGTAAGGCGAATCCCTTGTAAAACAGAATATCATGTGATTATTGCAGCAGTCAGACAAAACAGACAGCAACACCCAGAACCCAGTAGTCTAAACAGTTCTGACTGTTGATCAAAATGTTAATCTGGACTGATGTATTGCTGGAAGTCACTTTATCACAGCTGTTCTGTCGCGACGCCAAATGGTTTTAAGACATGACTGTATATGAGCAATAGACCCGTCACCAACCTGTTTTCATCAGACACAGTTAACCTCAGCTGTCTGTAAACAGGATGATCTAAACCTGGCACCAGCACTTTCTCCCAGTGTTAGTGCCTGGGGTCATTTAGGTGTGGCATGGGCTGCATTTGCTTTCCACCGGCTTATCAGACAGATAACGTTGCTACCCGCGGAGTTTTGCAGCAGTTAAAAAGAGTCACACGGGCTCTGAGTGAATCACCTGGTCGATTCTGAAGCAGCACTGTTACACACAAAGGCTGCAGACAATTAAAGTTACACTTTCATTGTTTAAGGCGCTGATATTACTTCCAAGTGCTTTCAGAGTGAGCTGGACCAGAGCATTCTGGCCTCCGATACTCTTCCAACATTGTTACGTGGGAATGTGTTCTCTGTGTGAGGGAGAAGCTGACCTGTCAGATCTGACTGAAGAGAATGTCCTTCCTGTTGTGTCCAGTTGTGTCCATTTCACAGTCAGCTCTTTGTATGCTGCCAGTTAAACGTGTGTACAGTTGACCCTGAGCTGCTAGCAGTTCACTTTGTGGATTTTCATTAGCGGAAACAGAAAATAAATCTATTCTATACATTATATGGAACTTTTCATGTACAATAATGGGCTCAGGTTGGATTTTTTCATGCTGTAGATTTCACCCTCTCTTGTTTCTCTCTTGGTCTCTTTCACATTCATTCATCATCAACTACCTGAAGGGCTTATCCCAACGGTCATAGGGTGAAAGGTAGAGAAACAATAACCACCGCACCACTTGTTCTCTCTTTCCCAGTAATATACTAATGTAAAGTGTCCATTTGTTATATGTAAACACAGCACAGCACACAGTGTGAACAATGTGAAATTCATCTCTGCGTTTAACCCATTCGCCAATCTTCCGATCACTGGGGCACCTCCCTAAAAAGAGCACCCGCTGCCCCAGTAATTATCACAAAATATCAAATAAAAAAAAGGAAAACTTACTTTTTTTTAATCAGACTGATTGATCAGAATGTAATTTCCAAACATGTTTTAAGAAGTTTTATGAACAACATCAAATCTATTTTATTTTCTGCTCTTAAGTTGAGATAACTGTATGAATTTTTGATGATAACTGCATTATTAAATTAAATTTTATGTTCAATTATCACAAGTCACCTAGTCTTAACAACACCAATTGCTGAATTTGCCATATTGAAGTTTATGTCCTGCATTAACTGACCTAATGTGTTTGTGTTGCCTTTGTAGCCATGCAGGATCTGGAATGGCATGGCATGTAACCCCACAGACTGTTTCCATTCCTTACCTGGGCCAGAACAGACTCCCAATACTGTATTTAAAACATAATTAAACTCTAGGTCACTCTGGATTACAGTATCTGCCACAACTGTTATGTAAATGAAAAGAAGATTGATTGAATTCAAAGAGTCGACTCAACTTGAATTGTTTTGACAGTCTTAAGTACTTCTTAGGACAACAAGCATTCCTATGTTATCTCATTTTTTAGTGGCTACAATAGAATGTCAGTCAGCATAACTAATTATTTACAGAAGCTTAGCAAACAAGATGCTAAACAAAATGCTAAAGGAAATTACCACTAAGACTAAAACTTTTTTTACAGTTTCCCCTAAAAGCAGCTAGTCCACAACTTCATTTGTAACAGCTTTGGTATTCCTCCTCATCCTCACACAGTTTGTTCTGTCACTGTGTTTGCTAAGCCGTGACATTGGCTTTAAAAATCCGCACCCTGCTGCTACAGCTATTTGTTAGCCATTGCAGGGGTCAGACCCCAAGTTTGAGCATAGATGCAGAAAAACACTGGTGATAGAGGTGACAAGGTTGACGGGGCGGACAGTAAAACCACCTGGTGAAACAAATATCAGGTGTCTACTACATTCCTGCTGGCTGAGTGGGCAGCAGCCGAACAGACGCACAGCGCTCAGTCAGTGCAGGCGGGTTCGCCGGGAGAAAAATGAGGAGGGGGGATTACAGTGAAGTTGACGGTAACTCTGAGTCTGATTCCTGCCAGGGGTGGAGCTATGTGGTGGGGGGTGGGGATGGGGTGTGTGTGGGGCAATATGCCACCTCTGGTCAAAGCTCAGGAGCTTTTCAAAGTTTTTTCATTTTTGGTGCATATGCAGAAATGTAGAGGAGAGGCTGTCAAATATCACTTTCTTCACTAATACATATTTGCAGGTAACATGCCTTCTCAAAGCCACCCTATACTCACTCAGGTCACAACGCACAGCTAACTGAATGTCCTGTACTGGAAAGGAAGGTATGAATACTGGACCCAGCTGCAGACTACGCCCCAGAGTCCTGCAAAACACATTTTTCTTTTGTTCTGGTACAGGAGGGGAGTGCCTGGGAGGAGAAAGGCAATGGAAAGGATGAAGAAAGAGCGAGAGCGAGAGAGAGAAGGAGAGAGAGTGTTTGTGTGTGTGTGTGTGTGTGTGTGTGTGGTTGAGAGAGAGAGAGGACAGCAGGGTGTGTTGTAAATTGTAACATATTAAAAAACGGTTATTGCAATATTACTTAAGAGTATGGATAAGTTCAAAATGAAGCTGGCTCCAATGAGTAATTATATAGAATCACAGTCATCATGTATAAATTAGTATTAGTATGTAATTGTGCAAGTAAATGTATGTATGTAAGTAATTAATAACTACAATTACACCTAAACTATCCAGCCTTTAATCACATTTAATCACATGAAATACATAATTTATTACACAATTAAACCATCTGCATTTAATATATATGTGAACAGTTTTTTCATCTGTTTTGATAGTCAGTCACTGAAAATGTACCAAATAGTAATAGATACAGCAGCTTTCCTCTGATTTAAGTATAGAGTTTACATTTATACTACCTATACTACTTACAAATACAAATGGATAGTTTAAAGCCTGCTTTTCCGAGAGAGTTCCAGTGAGCTAAGAGCAAGAAATCTATCAAATCACATCCTGCTTTGTTCACATTAATGGCTCTTTTGGCTTATATGTGTTATACAGTTTGCGCACGTGACCATGACTGCAGAGCAGCTCTTTACTCAAGAGAAATGTTACATTCCGAATGCAATATAGTGACAGGGACATGGCCGAACAAAAAATCCCACTCTTACGTAAGTTGAGGCCCATTTATATCATCCCAGAAGCAAGGGGGAACAACTTTCCCCTTCATGGGAAGAGCCCTTTCCCCTCCTTTTATTGCTAGCTCCCCCCTTTTTCTGCAGGCACTTGTGAAAATTACACACCACATTTCACAACTGCTCAGCTGCACGTCTCCTGGTGAAGCAGCGAGGCGTTGGCTAATTTATAGCATTCTACAGCTCTGAGTTGGGGCCTTCACAACGAACCGAAGAGAGGAGAGGAGAGACAGAAGAGTAGAAAGAAAAGCTGGAAGAAAAGCCCCTCTGTTCTTCGCCACAGACCCTCGGCAGCCTCCCACACAGAGTAGCTGTTAAGTCAGGGACGGCTGCTGTGTGTGTCAGTGTGTGTTTGTGTCTGTGGAAAGCCGTTTGCGTGAGTAATGGGAAGGCCTCCTCTGTCTGTCCGCCTCTTGTGTCAGACATTGTGGGATGGATGAACTCTCACACAGTCTTCCCATAACCCACATGTACTCAGTCAGGTAGACATGCTTGCTGTGTGAAGTTTACTTCTTTTGTTTTGCACTGGGGCTCCAAGACCAATGTAGCTGGCAATGAAATTTCATTTCAGGTTCCATATAAAACAGAACTGACTGATTTAAGTTAATCAATCAAATAGTAAAATGATATTTTTAGTGGGTAGGGGTCATGGGTTCAAATCCTACCTTCAGCACACCACCACTGGGTTCCTGAGCAAGACCCTTAACCCCAAGTTGCTCCAGGGAAGCTTAAATCAACCACACTATGTTTTTCTTTACAAAACTGTGACTTAAAAGTAACTAAATCTGGTTCACATTAAATTTGGAGTTTACTGAACTTATTTAAAAAGTAAAAAAAATAGAGAGAGAGAGAGAGAGAGAGAGAGAGACAGACAGACAGACAGAGAGAGTGAAGGAAGACAGAAAGAAAGAGAGACAGAGAGAAAGAGTGAGAAAGAGAGAGAGAAAGAGTGAGAAAGAGAGAGAGACAGAGAGAGAGAGACACACACACAGACAGACAGAGAGAGAGAGAGAGAGAGACACACAGATAGACAGAGAGAGCGAAGGAAGACAGAGAGAGAGAGAGACAGAGAGAAAGAGTGAGAAAGAGAGAGAGAGAGAGAGTATGTACATTTGCGTGTCTGTGGACAGCAGTTTAGTGTGTGAATAAGTGTGTGTGTGGGGGGGGGGTGGTCATCTTCTGCCTGTCTGCCTTTTGTTTTGGGATCCGTACTCTGAGTATGGAATGAATGTCTGTGGCATTTAGGCAGACCACGACATCTCCATGACTTCTTTTGACTGTGGGGTCAACAAACTGCACTGATGATTCACTGTTATTTTCTCTTGGGCCTCTTTTCATTGAAAGCCCAGCAGTGTGACCAAGCTTTATGGTGACATGGCTGGTGCTCCTGGAGGAATTTCTCTGGAAAAAAAAAAAAGATTTCCTGCTAGGTTTCCCACAGTCTATGTTATTTATTTATTTATCTTCATTGGAAAGGGGGGGGGGGTTCTAAAACCTATCCAACAAGTTTTCTGAGTAAAAAAAAAACACAGCTAATATTGTGTTATTGCATACTTGAGGGTCTTGAGCATTATGATGGAAAAGGCTTTCAATAGGTGCCAAGCGCTTGAGAAATCTCAAAGAAACCTGTTCAAAAGGAT
>JBBPCY010000136.1:2054367-2064780 GCA_037974405.1 Brachyalestes nurse
GGAGTTTCTGAGCAGGGAAATCACCAAAACGTGCCGGACCACGACCCTCCAGGACTGGAGTTCAACAACCCTGCTTTGTAATATTAGTATTAACATAAAGTGGCACCATCCCATTCAGCCTAGGAAATAAATGCTGTACCATGCTAGCATGAGCTTGATTACACAACAAAAAAACACTACATTTGGTTTATTCTAATAATAACACACTCCAGCATAACACAACCCGTCAACAGTTGCTAGGGAAAAAATGCCTTTGCAATGTATGAATCTCAGTTGCTTCAGAATGCATACTGTTATGGGCTGCTGACAAAACCCAGAGGCAAACGTCTGCAGTATTTCACTGAGCAAAATTGTCAGACAACTGAATCACATCTGCTGTCAGAGCAGTACGAAGTTAACAGTAGATGGGTGTTTAATATATTGCTGAGTTTTTACGTCAGTGGCAGTCTCCACCCGACCTCAATATCCAGCCAGGAGCACTTCTGTGGTCAGAAACTGACCATTCATGGAGTACTAGAGGGTATAAGACAAAAATGTCTTTTAGAGGACAATAAACCCTTTGTATGCATAATAATTGTGTTTCTCATTGAAGCCCCTTAGGAAATATGTCCACACACACACACACACACACACACACGCACACACACACACACACACACACACACACACACACACACACCCGTCACATTTTCTGTACGTCCTCTGTATAAGTATATGCTGGAAGGGGTGGGGGTCTCCTTACACCAAGTCTCCATGGCAACTGCTCAAACTTTCCACCACCGGTTGTCATGTGTCAGCGTCCGGCATAACTGTGTTTGTGTGTGTGTGTGTGTGTGTGTGTGTGTGTGTGATCGCTGGTAACCCTGTTGCCATGGCAACCGCGGGGCGCGGCTTGTTGTTCACTATGGGGAAGTGCTGAGGAGAGTAGAGGAGAGGCGGGCAGTGCTGCAAAAACTCACTCGCTGTTTGCACAGTAAACACAAGCCTGCTGAATTCTCTTTCTTTCCAGCTCAGAACTATCAGTGCAACAGTTAATTCAACTCAGGCAACCTTACTGTGCGCACACTGGACAAATCTGAATGCTGCAGAAATGCAGTTTTGTGTGGTGAGTCAGTGCCGAAAGAGGAGGAATCAAAAAACGCAGCCTGACTGGTCTCACGAAACCACAGCAGCGCTGGCAGGATGATCACTGCCGCGGGCCAATCAAATTCACGAAAGCCTTCAGTCTTCTGTTCTTTCAACTTCAGGTTTAGTTAAAGAGGATAATCATTTTCTCCCTTCCATAAAGGTTGTTTGTTAGTTTATTTTGACATTATTCAAATGTAAACAAATACCTAGTGAGACGGGTATTTTGTATCTTCAATCGAACCTACAAGCTGGAAATACCTACAATGAAAAAGCTATAAATACAAAGCTATCTCTGTCAATAACTCTGCCAACTAATTTTCATCCATACATGTAACCATGCAATTCATCTGTACATGAAAAGAGCATTTGTGCTGTAAAATCTGAGGGCAATAGTTAGGGGAGAGGGAAACCATAAGTCTGTGGGTATATACAGGAGTGTGTGTGCGTGCGTGTGTGTGAGATGGAGAGCAAACTTTACAAGATAGTGAAACTCCATACAGCTGGAGCTGTTTAACACTACAGAAAAACTGGAAGTAGTGCACAAAAACCACTAAAACACAGGAGAAAGGCAATGCTTCACCTGAAATGAACTGTGTGCTGCCTTTTGCCAAGTCATTTTTTTGCTATAGCAAAGAAAGGTGCCATGTGGTATAAATCACAACCCTCTCAAATCCAAAAGAGGAAGGATACCAAACAGTCAGCATCTGATCTGGTCTGATGACCCGCCGATAAAATGAGTCATATTCGGCTGAGCCTACTACACTGACAAAAAATAAAAAAACGGGATCTAAAACAGAAGCCCCATTCACGATGAATCAGACTTGATGGAGCTATCTCTACATAACAAATACATATCAGTTAACTGCGTCTTTTATGACACACTCGAACACCAGCAGTAAACGCACCTCACCACAGGTTAGCCATTCGCAGGCCTGCTGCCTGAGGGCCAAAGGCTGTGGGTCTTTACTCTTAGGTGCCTAAGGCAGCTTTAGTTGTAAAAAATGAAGGTAACATGGACCCGTTTCGTTTTAGGCTAGAAAAAAAGCCTGCATGGCTGCCATGACATTGAAATGAGTGAATCCTTCACATAACCAGATTAGCAGCTATCAGTTCTGACTGATTGACTCAGGAATGGAGGAGTGTTAGCTGCAGCTGGTTAAGCAATACACTGTTTTGGGTGGAGGTCCACACACTCATGAGCAGAGTTACCCAAGTTTTTTTTGTTCTCTGATCAAGATAAGATAAGAATGACTGTCAGAATGGAAAGTCTCATAGTGAGATAGGACTCTCTGGCAGACACACTTGTTTTCAAGAGAACAAATGCTAGCTCATATTGCTAACTCTCTTTCAGGAGTGGCTTGGAAGCTGTTCTAAATCATGAATTCCACAGCAAAGTGTTTCTAATTTGGAAGGACAAACTTTTTTCCCTTCTGTGGGCAAAGTGGATGAGTCATACTTTTAGGCTTGGACCCACCAATGGCTGCTAAAGAACTTCAATTCCATCTAAGTTTAGGAACAATAAATGGGCGGCAGGTGTGGTGATGTCCATCCATCCATCCATTATCTACCCCTTAGTCCCGCACTCGGGGTCGGGGGGGGGCTGGAGCCTATCCCAGCCGCTATGGGCGAAGGCAGGGTAGGTGTGGTGATGTGTACAATAAAAATGGTCATACATGTAACAGAACTTAAATATTATTAATAAACTATAGTCTAATGCATGTTCTCATTGGAAGTTTGAACTGCAGAAAGAAAGAAGGGAAATATATTGTATGTCTCTGTACTACTGGCCACAGCTCTTGGTTTAATAAAAGCAAGTATGAAACCGCTGTGTTAGGCAGGCTGTATAATCTGGCCTCTCTCCTACGGCTCTGTGGGGAGCGAAAGCGGGGCTGTTTCATGTTCCTTGAGCCACTCAAACAAATTGGTTAAAGACTTTGCTATTGTCTGCTAGGCCAGGGCAGGTCCTGAGGTTGGATCATTTTCAAGTTGGATGAAGAAATGAGAAAAGTTAGTTTTTTTGTTTCTACAGGTTCCTGTTTGGGGAAACAAAGGCCAGGATTCTCTAGCTAAACAAAGGAAAGAGCAGTTTGTTCCAAATATCGTGGCTAACTGATATAGATCATCAAATATATATATATATATATCCCTCTCATATAACTGTGCCACAATGCAGAGCCATAAAACACTATGCTCATTACTCTCTCAAGGATTAAACTGCCGCAAAACACAAAGTGACTGTAAAATGGGTCTAGTTAACAAGGCCCGCCGTCTCCAGAAGGCCAAAGAGCCTCAGACTGAATCTTTAAAATGTGATTTATGGGTGTTCCCCATAACTTCTCTCTCAATAGTACATATTGGCAATCATAGAGTTTCCAGGGATAGCAAGCTAAGGATACTTTTTTGAAAAGGTGCGTCCAAATAGGATGCACATGACAAGGTAAATACTACAAGAAGTTAAACAGGTGCTGGAGGTAACGTTAAAGCTAAGGCACGTGCAAAAGGGTTTCCACTTTGAGCAGTTATGTTGTTGTATGACTTACATTGCCAAGAGCTATGAAGTGTCACCAGCGCACGAGTTTACAGAGATAATTGATGCTGCCTCATACGTCATTTGAATAGGCCATTTTGAGATGAGGTGTTAATTTGAATGTCCAGGAGCTAAGTAAAAACAGTACTGTTAACCAGATACATGAGTATGGGCCTGAGTATGAGACTGCTGCATTTAATTCTACTGAGGTCATTATAACTTGCATCATCCATCAATGTTTTTGTCAGTTCTTTTATAATCAACACAGTCAAAATACAAACTAAGGTGGTTTTTAGGTTTGAATGAAAATACACTGCCTTTAATTGTCATTGTATCTTATGTTGAGGAAACAAAGTCCATACATGCTGACTCAACTATATTTGAGTGAATGTAAATGTGTGGTACAAATAAATCAAACTCAGAGGTTTTTTTGATGGCCCATTTTGTAAAAAAGGTCTACACAATCTTATTTAAAATGTTAACACATTTCCCCAAGACTTATACATCCCAGTGAGTCCTGTCTTGGTAGAATCGCCACAGAAACTTGTCTGTGTGTTTGAAGAGAAAAGGCAGATATAATAAGGGCGTGGCTTTGTCCAGGTAATGATTAGAGGAAGAAGAACAAGAGTGTTGAGTTTCAGCCCCACCCCCCCCACCCCTCTGCACTATACACCTCGCGTTCTAGCCAATCAGAGTTTTCCCTGGCCCCTCCCCCTTGTGTTCCTGGTATACTAAGAGGGGCAGTGTCCTCTGCCTCTGCCCAGCTGCTCGGGTTTCTCCAGCACAGCAGACCAGCTTCTCAATACTGCTCTCTCTGTCCCCTCTCTTTCTCTCGCTCAGTCCCACAGGCAGAATGGCGTTCACTAAGAAATCAGCTTACACTGTCAAGTCCTCCTCCTCCGGGTCAGTTCCCAGGAGCTTCAGCAGCATGTCCTACTCTGGACCCAGCGTCAGCCGACAGAGCTACACTGCACGCAGCTCCTATGGAGGGGTCAATCGTGGCTTGGGAGGAGGACTGGGAGGTGGTAGCTACATCACAAGCTCCTCGGCCTATGGAGGTGGCATGGGTCTGGGCACAAGTATGGGAATGGGCATAGGGCCAGTGCCATCCATCACTGCCGTGTCGGTCAACAAGAGCCTCCTGGCCCCTCTGAACCTGGAGATTGACCCCACCATCCAGGTTGTCCGCACCCAAGAGAAAGAGCAGATCAAGTCCCTCAACAACCGCTTCGCCTCCTTCATTGACAAGGTGAGTCCCTGCTCTGTTTAGATCTCTCTGTTTGGTATTGACACCTTAAACTCTGAGGACCCTTTGTAAGGTCATTTTCAGTCCTTACAAAACATACAAAACATGCAAAACATACTTCAAAGTAGTTTCTAATTCATAGTGGTTCCTGGGTAGTAATGATTCTGAATATCTCTGAATAATAAGCCATAAGAGTTTAAATGTAAAGGGAAGTCAATGTAACTGAAGGACAGGACTAAACTTTTATACCACTGTATTAATTTAACTTGTGATGACTTGAGAAGAGAACTTTGATAAGGTTAAAGTGAGGACCTGGTCACTCTGAAGTGATCCCCAAATCAATGAACAAAGGGGGGTAGAAACATGATACTTTAGGAGTTGTCATAAATTCCTCTGTTCTAAGCAATCTGAAGGATTGCTTCCCACTACAGACTTTTGTAATGTCTTCTTGCACCACAGAAGGTTAGATGTGTGTTGGAGTGGGGAATAGGGCGTGTCACTGGTCACAATGAATGGTTTACCTTTGGAACAGACTGCATGGCAGCAGTAAGCTCCAGTGAAAGTATCTGAAATCCACAGGTTTTACATATTCTTGCTTCCAAAGTATATATATTTATATTTATTGAAACAAAGTTATTTATCCTAGTCTGAGAAGTTTTGCACCAGCAGGCAGAAAGACCTGCCCTACAGAGTTAATATTTAATCTGGTGAAATGGTGTCATGTTCAAGCAAACAGATGGACAGATTACATAACAGGCTCTCGCACAGGCAGCGCCAAGCAAGAATAATCTGGTTTAGATTGTTTTAGGGTCTCACTCCATGTTCATTCTCTTTACCTAATGGAAACAATCTGCTTTGCATTACGTTGAATTTTCAGTGCATGTCAGTGCAGGCTGCTTTGAATAAAGACACCAGTGCAACCAAGAATGCTTTGTGTTAGCATAAGTGCAATGGTCACTCACATTTGTTAAATCCATCACTTATCTCTTAATTAAAAGTTCTATCTTACACTCCTGTGAAAGATGCAGACTCTTCCCAGTGATGTTACCCATTTTAACTAAAAGATTAAAACTGACCACTCGTTTGCAGCTTATCAAGTCCCATTTGGCCCATAGATTTAAGCCACTTTTCCCATATTTGACCAGTCTTTGCTTGCCTTGTGCACCACAAAACAGGAAAATCGGGGTAGGGGTGCTGCACTCGTACACCCCGTCGCTCTCTCATCTGGTCTTGTTTCAGGATGTGCGTCACCATTTCCCTGGAAAAAAGCCACTATCCTGCAAACAGTCACCCATTCCATACACCATCAGGCCAGTGGGGCTCGTGTGTTTCACATGGTGCTGGTGGCATGTGGTTGTGGTTTGCTGCATTAAATGTCAGGCTGGCCCAAAAACCACAGCTCCATTCAATTACTAAGTGCAATGGCAATCTGGGCCTTTGAAGTCTCGGATATGGTCTTCATTTGTGTCTTGGCTAAAACAATAACCCCGTTCTTCTCTCGCCCACCCAGGTACGCTTCTTGGAGCAGCAGAACAAGATGCTGGAGACCAAATGGAGCCTCCTCCAGGGCCAGACCACAACCCGTTCCAACATTGACGCCATGTTTGAGGCCTACATCGCCAACCTGCGCAGACAGCTCGACAGCCTGGGCAACGACAAGATGAGGCTAGAGGCCGACCTGCACAACATGCAGGGCCTGGTAGAAGACTTCAAGAATAAGTGAGTCATTGGGTTTCACTTCAGCTCAGCTGGATGTTTTCCACTCTTGGGCTGTGGTAAATGGATGCTGCCCAAGTTTTGTGAATGCTGGCTTTTGTGGTGCACTTAAGTGTTCCCAGCATAAACCAGGCTCCGTAAATACAGATAGAATAGAAAACACGTTTTTACCAGAGCTTTGGGAATAGTTTCAGGCCATGTTTCCAGCATGGCTTATGCAACAAGAAAATAAAAGAAACAATAATGGGACTGTACACATATATATAATGAATTAGGCCCCTCCCTATTTCGCTGAATCCATTGTCCATTGACTTTTATTGACAGGATTTACATCACTGGGCTGGCATGCCCTGAATAATAGTGTAGGTTTTTTTTTCCAAACAAAAAACACATTAAAGTTGGCTGGCAACCAGTATGAGTCACAACCAACAGTGCAAGGCCACTGAACAAAAAATAATGGCACACCTTTTCTCCAAATCCCCATAAAATCTGATGAGCTTATTAACTGTCAACGGCTAAATGGTTACATTGGACATTCAAGTAAATTTGGATGTGAAACCTGAGGAGTGACGTTTTTGCTATTTCCTCAGAGACTTGACTCTGCTGCCCCCTAGTGTACAGTTACATGTTACACCTCTCAGCTCTCAAAAGTTTACCAATATATGCTCTCATGCAAGATACATTTCTTTTTATTCTTCAGGTATGAAGATGAGATCAACAAGCGTACAGAGGCTGAAAATGACTTTGTCCTCATCAAGAAGGTAAGAACAGATGGTTTTTGACTAAACTAACAGATGCATTGTTAGCTGTTGTTAATCTCTACCTGTAAATAAATATTATGTACAATTAAGACTAAAATCCAGTATATTAATTAGGATAATACATTTGGATTGCTTTTTTACAGGACGTTGATGAAGCTTACATGAATAAAGTTGAGTTGGAAGCTAAGCTGGAGAGCCTTACAGATGAGATCAACTTCCTCAGACAGATCTATGAGGAGGTAAACCACCTGCAAAGTCATTTCCACCAGAAGGTGTTTGGAAAATAACTCTTGTATGATGAGCACTCACTTATATCACCTCTCTGTTCTGCTCTTGTAGGAGATCCGTGAACTGCAGTCTCAGATTAAAGACACCTCAGTGGTGGTGGAGATGGACAACAGCAGGAAGCTGGACATGGATGCAATCGTGGCTGAGGTCCGAGCTCAGTATGAGGATGTCGCCAACCGTAGCCGTGCCGAGGCAGAGACGTGGTACAAGTCAAAGGTATGCATCGACTGCTGTGTTACCTTTAAGATGCTAGAGTGATTAAGAACCACAGTAAAAGGACAAAGCTACTTTCCCCTTGGACCATCTATATTGGATTCTCTTCTCTTTCTCAGTTTGAGGAGATGCAGACATCTGCCAGCAAGTACGGAGATGACCTCAGATCAACCAAGACAGAGATTGCTGATCTCAACCGCATGATCCAGAGACTGCAGTCTGAAATCGATGCCGTAAAGGGACAGGTATGACTCCACATACCCAAAATGTGCCATATGTGCCATATATAAACTAGACAAAGAAAGAACTAAACAAAGAAAGAAGACTGTAAGCATGGAAAGTATTTATATTGTATTCATACTGTCCTCCTAAGTATTAATGTTGTCCTCCTTTTTGTCTTAGCGTGCCAACCTGGAGAATCAGATCGCTGAGGCTGAGGAACGTGGGGAGATGGCAGTGAGGGATGCCAAGGCTCGTATTAAGGATCTGGAGGAGGCCCTGCAAAGAGCCAAGCAGGACATGGCACGCCAGATCAGAGAATACCAGGACCTGATGAATGTTAAACTGGCCCTGGACATAGAGATTGCCACCTACAGGAAACTCCTGGAAGGAGAGGAGGACAGGTGAGACTCTTTGTTCTTTTGTTTTTTTTTTAGCAGGTTTGCAATTTGACATGTCTTTTACAAGAAGATAAACATCTCACCCTATGTCTGTTCTTCCAGACTGGCAAGTGGAATCAAAACCATCAACATCTCCAAACAAAGCAGTAAGTTGTCAGTCGTTCTTCCTCTCTATTTAAAAGCCATAAACTTTGCTAGATTTGACCAGAATGGAAAACATATTAATAGTACATTTGATTAGACAACATTCTTACCTGTTACATTTTGTGCTCAACAGCGAGCTACAGCTCTTTCCCAATGGAGAGCGCTGGCAGTGCCTACAGCAGTTACTCTAGTAATTACTCTAGTGGTCTCTCCTCCGGCTACGGCGGCAGCTATGGGGGCGGCTATGGTGGCGGCTACACTTCTGGCAGCGGCTATGGGGACAGCAGTGTCACCCAGAGCAAGAAGAGTGTGGTCATCAAGATGATCGAGACCAAGGATGGCAAAGTCGTGTCTGAGTCTTCTGAGGTCGTTCAAGATTAAGCCTGGCATGTGTTCTCCACTTCTGTCCCGTAACCTTCTCGTGTTCTTACACTTTCCTTATCCCGCCTCTAAACCTGTCAGATAGAGGTCCAAAGTAACCAGTTCTAGAAGGATACAGCCATAAACCAGGCTGTAGAGCAATAAATGCTTTCACTCTGACTGAAGGGTTTGCAAGGGACCAAACAATATCTTCTCACACTGTGCCTTATGCTCATGTCCATGTTCTACACTAAAACAAATGCTCTCAGTTTGCTCCACAAAAACTGTACTGTCTTGCACAACATGCCTTCAGGTCCACTTCTATAAGCTGGAGAATGTTAGATCTGCCACCAGCATTGGCCGCTCTTTCCGCTGTTCAGTGCACTGTGACAGGTATTCACGTTCGTTTATGAAGGGTTATATTAATGTTCGCGTTAAAGAGCAGCTTGCTTGTGGTAGATCCGCGTTAGTGTGCCTGCTCTGTAGAGATTGTCTTCCCACTGTACTCTGTCAGATGCAAAAAGAAATGTCCACAATGTCCACCATGAGGTGCTGTTTTTTGCTACCAAAAAAATAAAGTGTTTACTTAAATTTGTCCTTGATTTTTATTTTTAGTTTCTGTCACTCGCTGTTCCTGATGCAAGTATAAACTTGTCTAAATAACGCCTTTCTCAAGCACATTTACTGAAGGTCATAAATAATCTAAGTAGGATACGTGAGGCAGGAGGTTGTAAATTTAGAACACAGGTGTTCATGCAGGTGAACTGTTCAAGACAGTCATCTGATCTTCAGAGGTTGCCAACCAAACTTCAGCCATGGTCCTGAAGATACAATATATAAAATAATTGCTAAGAAAATGGTACTACATGTACTTGGAGTGCACATACACTATGACATGACAATACATATATATACCGTATTGGCCCGAATATAAGACCCAATACTTTTTAAAAAAAAGGGGGGGTCGTCTTATATTTGCGGACTAGATAATATGGTCTTCAAAAAACTTTTTTCCCAAAAATGAACCTGGCTAACGCTAGCTAACGCTAGCACAGCAGGGAGTCATCCTGCCACGGTTTAAACTGTTCCCTCTCAGGCGGACACTTAAATTTACCAGAAAATTCAAGGTATCAGCCTTTGTTTTGTTTAGTTTAATTGTCTTGTTGAATGTTAATGTTACAGAGAACTTTTAAAGTTGCTCAGTGTTGCACACCCCTGTTCCTCCGCTGCGTGTGTGATGATGTCATCAATCAACTAGTCGACTCGACTTCGACTTTGCTGACCGACTAGTCGACTTGAAAACATCTGGAGTCGTTAATGCCCTACTGTATACTGATATCTATCTATCTATCTATCTATCTATCTATCTATCTATCTATCTATCTATCTATCTATCTATCTATCTATCTA
>JBBPCY010000136.1:2064880-2087538 GCA_037974405.1 Brachyalestes nurse
CTTGTCTGGGTTCAGTCAACAACACTGACGTAACAATAGCAACCACCAATCAGTAACCTCCAATATGTACACGTCATGATTTAGTATCGTTTCAGGGGAAAACCCCCTTTAATATACAACTTTGCTTGGTGGAGCAATGGTTAATTGTAGTCATTTTTAATGCTAATAGTAATTAATTCAAGATATATATTTTATCATACTGTACTTTGTTGTTGCTTCATTTAAACTATAGAGCAACAACAGTGTATTATTGGTGGTGGATTTTTACACAAAAGTCCCATTTGTGTAAACACAAAGAATACAAAGAAATCTGTCTACTACCTTAGAGATCTGATCTTTTTTTATTGTCCTATTTTTTGGTTACATCACATCTGGAAGGCAGGCATTTTTTCGCAAGAAAAATATTCTGCTATGTTTCTGGCTAACTTTAGTTTGTTTAGCTAGATTTGCTGACAGAAAAGTTTGCATATAGGTTTGATGTAAGGCTGCTGTCACACGCTTCTTCAAAATTTGACCAAATGGGCTGAAGGCCAAATGTTTTCTCACAGAAGTTATCCAATGTATTAATTTTCTTTTTTTGTCCATTCTAAAGTTAGCTGTAATGGATTAGCTGCCATATAAAGAAGGCCACCCCTTAGCAGCTGGTGCTTGGTAGAATTATACTTTTATTGTATCATTCTTCAAACAGTTAAACTGCTGTCACTGGTGATAGGCAGAACACTTCTCAGAGTAATAAGACCCCTCAATGCCATGAATTATGGTGATCTTATCATAGTACTGGTGCTGTGTGGTACCTATTTCTTTCAAATGGAACAATATTTGCGCCTTCTTTTTGTTTGGGGCCTGTTCTTTCATCCTCTCACAAAAGAAAACTATAATACAATAAATTTGTACAAAGTATGTTTTTGCCATGCCTGTAATCAGATATAGTTGTTCTTGGCAGTTCATTAAACTTAGCACACTCCCTCTCATACTGTATTATAGATAAAGTAGGGAGTGCATTATGGACTCATGCAGTGAGTGAAGATTAGGAGGAACACTAAATGTGAAAGCTCCTTCCTCTAGATAAATCACCACTCCTTTTCTCTTTGTTGACTTTTCACAACTTGCTACCACCATGTGTTCTCACTCCTGGTTTCTTACACTCTGCTCTTAGATCTTCAACAAGGATGTGTCCGACCAACCAGCAGCAAAGCAGAAGCTACCAATAAGTGCAGCCCAAGTTTCCCATTTTTCCTGATTTGTATTGACTCTTGGAACCCTAGACAATTAAATGAAGGTGTGGTTGGCACTCATAATCTTGTGCTTGGTTCGGATGTGTCTATGCATGCACATTCCTTTAATTTTACCACTGCTAACCAACACGCATCCAGCACTCTTCCATACCACAGCTCACTATGACTCAGAGCCTTTCAATGATCGATTGTAAATCATCAGGCTTTTTTGGGTGTTGGCAGTGTGTAAATTTGATTTGAAAATATGCTGTCTGGTAGTTACAGCAGTGCATCTACACCATTATCCAGGTTGGTTCTTATCACTTTACCCTGATTTTGAACTACAATCTGATATGAAGTATAAATAGAGTTTTTATAGTGAAAACACAACATGGCCCTACCCAACAGAAATGCGCCTTGACGCGCAGGTAAGAGTTGCCTTCCTTATGAATGAATGAATCCTATTCATCTGTATGAAAGCAAGTGTGAATGTTCAGACTTGGATCAGATTTTGTAAAAAGTTTGCAGTGAATTCAGCAAAGTGTATCAGTGCAGTATTACAAAGACACCTCACAGTCTGGACAATGAAGCACGAACAAGCCTAAGAAGTCCCAGCAGTCTTGAGAGGGATTTGCCACATAAATGCTGAGCAATTTGGTGGACTTTCGGATCATATTTCTGAGAATAGTCATAACCATGTTTGGAAGTCAGTGCAGGAGTCTGTGCGTGCATGACGTGAAGAGGTGTATTGTGGGATGTGGCTCTGAGGGGTGGGGTTCTTTTGGCCTGCGGGGAAGGTTGTGCAGCAGCTTCACCTGTGCTTTCCTGACAAGGTTAATGCGTCCCAACAAGCACAGAGTACTCATGTTCCAGGACAAAACCTGCCCTTTCCCTTCTGCCTTTCAGTAGAGTTGTAGATTCAACTTTTAAATCTTTATTCTAAATATTCTAAAAGACCTAATTCTAAAAGCATTCATTGCACCTTGCGTTTGGATTTCTTGCACTTTTACTAAGCTTTAGAAAAAAAAAATAATTTTGCCTGTCTTACTTATAGCTAAGGCCAGTATTGTGGGGTGTGAATAAATGTTTAGGTACGTAGAACATCTCTGGTAATGTGGTATACAGAAAAATTAACTATGCTGTGCTAATATAAGCCAGAATTGTTTGCACTGTGCTGCATATCATCATACTAAATATTCACTAACATCAGGGAAGCAAGTAGGTTTAATATGATAAAAACATAAAAGCACAAAATCCTAGATGTAATAGTTAATTAAAATCCTGTCTGCCAAAAAAGTAAAAAGTATGTCTTTTCTAACTGTGCATTTTACAAATCTAACAGACTGAATAAAGACAACATTTCTGTATTTTAAATACGCATTCCCAATACTTGTATCCTGTTACATCCAAACCCGTCATATAACATAATATTTCATGCTAAAGAAGAGTTGATCCTGGTATTTCAATGAGCTTTAAAGAATTTGTTGTCAGTCTCATTTTTGTTAGCTGTCTAAAGAACCAAAAACCCTTAAACATACAGAGGTGATTTTACAGGAGACTGCATTAGGAGAAAACATGTCTGCTCAGTTGTGTAAACTGATTTTAAACACAGGGACCAGCTTCCCAGAAATACTCTTGCAATGTTCATACATTAAAAAACCCAGTATTCTAGGAAAAAGAATGGCAGATTAGGTATTGCGTTCCTGAACAGTAGCCAACTCTATTCCTCCCAGGTCTAACTAGGCCTTGCAAATATTTTCAATCTACCTGTCAGGACAAAGCGTCATATAAAAATGATTCAGTGGTTAAACATGCTTTGTCTGTTTTAGGCATTTGATCTTTCTCAGATGGTATAGAAGCTACTCACTCCCTTCACGATGGAAGCATGTCTGCTGTTTCTAAAGTCATATTTACACAGCACACATTTAGCAGCGCTACAGAGATCCTTCCCACAATTAGATCCAGCGTTCACAATGATTTTGTCTTGGTTTCACTCTTTACATAACAGTTACTCCTGCAGTTTTCAATTAAGTGAGCTTTAGCTGTTGAAAAACACTTCAGGGAAAACCATGAAACTACAGAACTCACACAACTTGATGGACCTGTAGTCCTTTAGAGTATAAGATATGGAGTGTGTCAATTACACACACAGCCTCAGACCCTGGGGCCGATAAACAGTGTAAAAACCTGCTGCTGCCCTGCAGGCCTGTGGTGACTTAAAACACAGTCCACTGCTTCATTAACTCTTACCTGGACAGATTCCTAGTGAACAATATCAGATTCTGATTCACTAATTGTCTTGTTCAGACACATACAATGAAGTATTTTAAAGTATATGTGTAGTAGTATATATGTAGTTTATTTGATATACTCTATGGGTTGGGACAGGGATTAATCCTAGTCCTGGATTACGAACCGCTGCGAATAGAGATTTTCCACTGAAAAGGAAAGGGAAGTCCTAAAATTAATCCCTGTCTGGGAAGCCAACCCTTTTATTCAGTTGTGGTTGAGGTTTTGTATGCATGCTGTATTCACCCTTCATTAAAGATATTTTGATTTTAGGTTAAAGCACAGTTATTCCTTCACAATGGAAGGCAGTGTTACGTTCCTTTAATGAAAAAGTGGCTGCGTATAAGTAAAATTAACACAGTGGCTATGTTTAAGTTTGCTTCTTTCGGCAAGAACTGGTTTAATATCATCTGCAACCAAATGTCAGAGTCATTTTTTAGTGTAGGTGTCCCATACTCTTTTCAGTTAATGAATATTATTAATGTCTTGTTGGATGTTTTTCTGATTGGTTTTCAAACTGCCCTGTGTCTCCTCTTAAGTTGTCATCAGTAGTTTCCTGCAAAAATGTCCTTCCACAGGTTTCTAGTCACTTTGTAAACCCACATGGCTTTGTGATGAAGTTAAACTGACCTGCATTTTAGAGGACTATATACACACACATGCATGCACACAATTAACACAGTTTTTGGCAGTGAAAGTATCATGCAGATTAAAGAAAACTCAAAGCACTATTTTTAATTCCAATGGATAAAAGGACTGGGTGGAAACAGTACACCTTACATAGACCACTGGATGCCTAGTGTTTAGGGAGTTTTCCCTAGCGTGGTGGAGGCCTAGTGGGTAAAACCCTGTGAACCCAATGACCACAAAGTTGCAGAATTTTGCCACTTTATTTCAATAAACCTTTCATTTACTTTATTTTACATTACTGGCCATAAAGTAAGACAGAATGTAATGAAGTAAGACAGAAGAATCGCTCTCTGTCATAAAATGACAGGCCGGTACATGTTGTTGGATAATGCCATCTATGGACATGTACAGTAACAACATGCACACTGCACTGCTCCGTTACGCACCTTTGACTGGGCTTAGTTTAAAGTCAAGATTCCTTAATGGCTTTGTTTTCTGAAGTTTGTCAAAAAGAGTTCAGTTTTGCCCAAATGATTCAGGGATAAAATGTATCAGGTGGTTGCAAACAAACAAAAAATGTCACATTAGCACATTTTAATCATTTAAATTAATGACATTGTTTTTATTTTCCATGTGAGAGACTCTAATCTTTGCATATTAACCCACTTGACTGCAATTGAGTGCATAACAAATCCTCACTCTCGTAACAGGAACTACAGTTTTAATTTCGGCTTTTAATATCTTCATTATAATCTTAAGATTATGAATTTTGAGTCAGCCAGTGATGTTCGAAGACAGACACGCCACTGATAGAAAAAAGTTTAGGTCCACCATTGTATGGTCACTTTAGAGCACCAGGTGGTTGAAGTGTGTAGTGTGGTGACCAAAACCATCATCCTCCATGCATCAGAATGACCTTTGATTCCCCATCTGGCCAATCACAACACTTCTCCTTGGATAAGACTCCTAAAGCTATGTATGGCTGAAACCTGATTAAACTGTTAATTGATCTAGATTAGACATCTGCCATAAGTAAATATGAACACCTACACTAAGTGGACACACTCCTTGTAAAGCAATAACTGGCCTGGTCTGCTCAGTAGCGGAGAGGGGAAGGAACAGAGGCCTGTTTGTCTCACTGGACACAAGAGCCAGTGAATGACAACAGCCTCTATGCTGAGAGATCAGGGACCATGCAGTGCGACTGCTCTGAAACCTTGCATCATATATTAAACTATTTAAAATGCCTGCCTCCAGCCTGTTGCCCAAAGCGAACAGTGAGCTCAGCACTCATGAAATATACATGTCAATGCACTTCACATTGTATATTCTGGCAGGTGTAGAATTGATACAGGGCGTATCGATTGCAGTGGAATGTGGGCCACTGTTATGTAGAAACTAGCTGGGAATTTTACATTGCAAAAGAATGCGAAGAGGATTATTAGCATGAGAATTTGACTGGCCTTCTCCCTCCCTCTGACTTTCACTGGTGTGTATGCGTGCAGCAGGTTTGTACCATGGCCATCTCCCCTTACAGACCTTCTCTTACCTTACCTGTCTGACGGGATGGGCGGTACTTGCTCAGGTGAGGTGGGGGAGGATGTGCCTGAGGCTGTGTGGGCGAGGGCCGGGTGAATCCCTCCTCCCAATCTGAGATCTTTAAAAGCCATCCTCCTCCACAGAGAAGGCACTCAGAGGGATTCCAGTCACCTCTTAGTGAGCTCACCTGCTCCAGTCCTCTCTGTTCTTTCTCTGTCCACGCCCTTCCCTCAAAGACAACCATGAGTGTCCGCAACACCAGCTTCAGCAGCACTGGCGGCCTGGGAAGTGGTGGCGTCAGAAAGTCGGCATTCTCCACTCAGTCAGCCTATGCTGGGTCCGGGGGCTCCAGGATTTCATCAGGCTCTGTCCGACGCTCTGGTTTTGGCCTTGGTGGCGGCGGTGGTGGCGGCAGCTCTACCATTAGCTACAGCGTGAGCAGCATGGGCGGAGGAGTCGGAGGAGGCCTTGGTAGTGGCATGGGTCTAGGTCTTGGAGGTGGGTTTGGCAGTGGAAGTGGGTTTGGCAGCGGTGCTGGGTTTGGTGGTGGTGGTGGTGCAGGGTTTGGTGGTGCAGGGTTTGGTGGTGGTGCAGGGTTTGGAGGTGGTGCAGGGTTTGGTGGCGGTGCAGGGTTTGGTGGCGGTGCAGGGTTTGGTGGAGGTCCCGGTGGTTTCATTGCACCCCCCATCACAGCTGTTACTGTCAACCCAAGTCTCCTCCAGCCACTCAACCTAGAGATCGACCCCAACATCCAGGTTGTCCGCACACAGGAGAAAGAGCAGATCAAGACCCTTAACAACCGTTTCGCCTCCTTCATTGACAAGGTGGGTATTCTCCTTTGTTGTAGAGTTGCCTGTCTGCCACTGCATTTGTAACTGAATCCCCTAAACTCCCATTTCTCACTTTTGCAATCACATACTTTTCATAGGAGTTTCACAGTTGTTGTGAATTCATTCATAGTAGTTACTTCAAAATTACATTACAATCTGATGGCCATTCCATTGAGAGTTTTTTGGAAGACCATTGAAGCAAGGGTATCCAGGTACAGTCCAGAGCTAATGCTCATTAAATATTTCACAGGTACTATCCTGCATGTCTAAATCCTGTTATTGCAGCCTTTAAATGACCTTATCCTTTCAAAAAAATCTAAGCTTTCACTTGGCTTCATTTATGCACTGCCTTGCATAGTCAAAGTGCATAGAAGTTATGCTAAAGGGTTAAACTCTCATTGAGTAGTTTTCTTTGACAGTCCAGAGTCAATGGGTTTTGTATTTGGAAACCTTAGCCTAGTTAGATCCAATTACAGCTAGTTCTTTCCAAATAAGGGCATGGATCAAGTTAACCGCCTATTCCAATTCCAGCTTCATGTGTAAAATATGTGTGAGGGTGTATTATAGCATGTTCACAGCTTCATGGATGCAAGGATTAAAACTCTCTGAATTATTAACATTTCCTTTAAGAGGGAATGGTGGGGGTACATGTGGCTCATATATCTCACATACAATTGCTTGTGATTAATATTCGGGTGTGGTCTCACCTTGGGAGAATTCAACTTCCAACCACACCCTGTCCGTTAAATGCTGTGTCAGCTTTTCACAGTATGGTGCTTCATCCTTTTCATCCTTTTTCTATAGTCCTCACAAGATCAGTTTTCATATTATTGTGGTCAGTGCAAAATATAATAGAAGCCGGAATTAAATTTTAATTATTATAACTGTGCCAAGTTCAAAGATAACATTCCTGCATATATGTACGCCCACTGTAATTGCATAGTAGGAATCGATATCAGGGAGTGACTCCGGGATTGTGCCCTGGGGGCAAGGAGTGTCACTTCATGTCTGTTCAGGCCTGCCAATAGGGGTGCCAATATTCCTTGACTGGCTTTGCCAAACTAATTTGATGGCAAAGAATGTTCTGAGAGCCTATATCAAAGCATAGGCTTAGTTGGAACATGTTGTAGAGGCAAATGGGGGCAATGTTACATGACCTCAGAAAGGGTTGTATGCAAATACGGCATTCAGGAACGCTACCAGGGGACCACCTCTGCCTCTGGGCAACAATTACTCTTTGCTGCCAAAAAAACAGAAAGGTAGTGCTTATGCTAATAAATCTCCATGAGGATCACTTAATTATAGTTATTTTAAGGCAAGTATCTACATGCAAGGGTAATTGATACCTTCCAGAAAACATCTAAGAACAGTGTGGTCCCTTTTTTACAGAGATTTTAGAAAAATTTGTTACATTAAATATTAATAATGGCATAGCTATAGTGAACCAATTAGCACCACTTCCCAAAGGACCTCATAGTCCATAACGTTTTTTCAAGCGATCCTAATTGGTCACCACTCTTGTAGGTACGTTTCCTGGAGCAACAGAACAAGATGCTTGAGACCAAGTGGAGTCTCCTTCAGGAACAGACCACAACCCGTTCCAACATTGATGCCATGTTCGAGGCCTACATTGCCAACCTGCGCAGACAGCTGGACGGTCTTGGAAATGAGAAGATCAAGCTGGAGGGAGAGCTGAAGAACATGCAGGGCCTGGTGGAGGACTTCAAAAACAAGTGAGTCACTTGGCCCATAGAATTCTGTGGCTTATAAATGATGCAAGTCTGGCAAATGCAGGAACTACATATTTAAAATGCTATTACTGTTGCAGATATGAGGATGAAATCAACAAACGTGCATCTGTGGAGAATGAGTTTGTCCTGCTCAAGAAGGTAAAATCTTATTTCTCTCAAATTACTACAATTTTATTTCTCAAATACACTATTATATTTGCAGAGTTATTCCGCTGTAAAGGTAACCCAGCATCTTAAACCATATTAATCTTCTGACAGGATGTTGATGGGGCCTACATGAGCAAAATTGAACTTGAGGCAAAGGTTGATGCCCTTCAGGATGAGATCAACTTCCTCAGGGCCATCTATGAGGAGGTACATACTCCAATAACATTTTCCCTGTGATGTGGTCCACCTGCATTCCACACATCAAGGCAAGATCGCAGGTATTATATTGTGCTTATTTCTTGTACTCTACACTTACAGGAGCTGCGTGAGCTTCAGGGACAGATCAAGGATACATCTGTCATTGTGGAAATGGACAACAGTCGCAACCTGGATATGGATGCTATCGTGGCAGAAGTCCGGTCTCAGTACGAGGAAATCGCAAATCGCAGCCGTGCTGAGGCAGAGTCATGGTACAAACAGAAGGTAAGAACAGCCACCTTGGAAACTGTTTTGCTAGAAGCCACTGAATTACTGAAATTGACTGAAATGTGCTTGTCTTGATTTCATTTACCAGTTTGAGGAGATGCAGACATCTGCTGGCCAATATGGAGATGACCTTCGCAACACCAAGGCTGAGATTGCAGAACTCAACCGCATGATCAGCCGACTCCAGAATGAAATCGAAGCGGTCAAGGGACAGGTGTGCAGTTATGCTAATATCCAAAGAAAAATGTTTCAAAAGCCTTTCTCACTGAAGTATTTGTACTAACTGTAGCTCAGAGTCCAGTCCCTGTGTTTTTCAAGAAATTCTACCTCTGGATGAGATTGCAGCTAGGTGCTTTTTTTGAGATGTTGTCTTTCATTTTGCTAGCGTGCCAACCTGGAGACTCAGATTGCAGAGGCAGAGGAACGAGGAGAACTGGCAGTGAAGGATGCCAAAGGCCGCATTAAGGAACTGGAGGAGGCCCTGCAGAGAGCCAAGCAGGACATGGCACGGCAAGTACGTGAATACCAGGAGCTGATGAATGTCAAACTTGCCCTGGACATTGAGATCGCCACCTACAGGAAACTCCTGGAAGGAGAGGAGACCAGGTTAGCCCATTTTATCAATTATATATGTATTTGTTGATTTGTATGTAGTCTTTGACTCTAAACTGTGTAAAATGCATACATCACAAATGTGTTTATATGTTTGTAGGATTGCCTCTGGTGGTGGAAGTGCAACCATCCACATTCAGGAGAGCTCCAGTGGTGGTGGTAAGTTATATAGGAACCATTACTGTTACTTGTTACCTCACCAAACAGACTGAAAGTACAGAATTCTAAACCTATTCTTTCTGTGTTTTGCAGGTGCTGGAGGTTTCGGTTCAGGCGGTGGTTTTGGTTACGGTGGTGGTTATGGTGGTGGTTCTGGTGGCGGCTTTGGACTCGGCGGTGGATCTGGATTTGGCCTGGGTGGTGGCATCGGTGGCGGCATCGGTGGCGGCATGGGTGGCGGTTTTGGCAGCGGCTTTGGCGGCGGCTCCAGCCTCAGCTTGGGTGGAGGTGGAGGTGGAAGTGGAATCTCCATCTCCCGATCCTCTGTGTTATCCTCTGGACGCCGAATCTAAGCACCAAAGTCCTTCCAAACTCCCCCTACCCAGCTCTCAGCTCCATCCTATACTGAATAATCTCCACTCAGAAACTTTTTTCCACTCATTCCCCAAAAGCCTCTCAGCTCTCACCATTACTAAGCATCCCTTCACATCTTCATCTTTGGACCATGCTGTATGTATTCCTAGAGTATCTGCTGACCAGTATCAAATATGTTTACCATGTGTTCAGCACATAGTATAGCGAGTCAATGCAGCATAATCTCAGTAGATGCTGTCTACAGAGTGGGTCTGATCAGGTGTAGAGAGTTCTCTTAAGCTACTGTTATTTCTTCACTGAAATGCTCCTCCTGAGAAAAACCCTGTCTTTGGCCAATGTAAAAAAAAAACAACCAAGAGAGAGACACAGCAAGGAGCTCACATTCTGTCACTGCCGCCCTGTTGCTCAGTGTTAAAAAACGTTGAAAAAATGAGGCTCACTCCACCTAGCACTGCCAATAGTTTACCGCATTTTTTAAAACACACTCATTGTGCATCAAAAGCTACTCATCAGCAGTGTTCTGGAGGACAGAGCTGTTTGTGTGATAAGCTTTTAAGTTCTCCAGCTTTGCTTTCTTCATATGACAAAGTTGAGAGATTTGTAACAGATGTTGTCACAGTGCACTGTACCCTCTATTTCTCAAAGGCCCACTGGTGCAACCAGATTTGTGCAATGTAATTGACAATACCACCACAAAACCAGAATAAATGTGGATTCTATACAATCTTTTGTTTGTCATTATTTTCTAGAGTTCAATGCTCATGACCCCATTCTCTTGATTAGTCAGGGTGCATCTGTGCCACATACAACAAAATATGAAACAAACCTGTTAATGTATCAAATTACATCTCAGCATCAATATATTACTTCATAGTTAAAAACTGAATTCCACACTCTTACAATGACATAACTGACACATTTGTCTCATAGTAGTCATAGTAGAGTAATTTATAGATTAACTGAGGCAGCTGGTACGTAGTTGTTTGGGATTTGCCCATACAAACAAGGTTGTGGGTTTGAATCCCAGGACTTCTAGTAGCACCACTGAGGTACCCTTGAGCAAGGTATCATCCCCACACACTGTTTCCCGGGGCAGCACTGGTAACACTGTGTTCTGTGTTGGGGTGTGTTCACACTGTGTGCTGTGCTGTGGTGTGTTCATGCAAGGATATGTGGGGCCACTGCACTTCAATAACAGCTTCAAGAGGTCAACCTTGTGTAACCAGGCCCTCTAGTGGTCTACATGCTGTTTTGTGCACAACAAATGACAAATAAGTGGAATTATTCTTATGGTTATATTACGCCCTCCACAATTATTGGCACCCCTGATAAAGTTGCGTATAAAGCCTTAAGTTAAATTCATTTTTTAATGCTCTAGAATACTCTCACAAAAATGAGAAAAACTGTTAACTCAAGTAAATTTATTATTTTAAAAAATCCATCATTAAGAAATAATAACTTTCAACAAAATCACCTGTACAACAATTATTGTCACCCCTAACAATAAAAAAAAATAAAATTAAAATGTATTTGTCACATACACAATCATACATATTAAAACATGCAGTGAAATGCAACCACGAGGATTAAAAAGAGAATTTAACAGCAGAATAGAAGGAAAATTTACATGTACATTTGGTTTAAATATGACTAAATTTATTTGAAAAAACAGTGAAATGAAATGTGAACGAGGGGAAGAGATAAGGTGATCGGAGTCTAGACCTAGACCTTGTCCTGGTTCAGGACCTGAATGGTCTGAGTGAAGAAGCTCGTCCTCTCTGTGTTGGCCTTAAAATATATTGTTACTGAATAATATAACATCATAACAAAAAAGGAGAAATGTACATTACGTCCTCTCTTATGCACTCTCCTCTTCAGCTCACCTCACAGGTTTTCTGGGGGGGCTGGTCTGAGGTGACCATGGAAGAAGCTTGATTTTGTGTCTAGTGACCCATTTCAGTGTATATTTTGACCATGTGTTTTGGATCATTGTCCTGCTGCAAGACCCAGAGATGACATATTTTCAGTTTTCTTGCCACCAGATATTTATTTCAAATGTAATGGTATTTCAAAGAGTCCATGTTGCCATGCACTCTAACAAGGTTCCCAGGGCTATCAGAAGAGAAACAGGCTCAAAGCATCACAGATCCTCCACCATACTTGGGCATGAGGTGCTTTTTAGCATGTTCATCCTTTTTTGTTATGTCAGACAGACAACACATGGTTCCAGATAAAGTCCCAGTAGCGTTTACATTTGTTATTGTAGGTCAGAAAAGGCAAGCCTCCCAAACAACCTGTTGACATGTAGATAGCATCTAATGTTTGTTATGGAGACTTGGTGACTCAAAGATGCCATTCTGCTACAGTTTTCCAGCAGTGAGCTTCAGAGTTTCTACTTCCCTTACCATCCTCCTCACTGTGTAGTGGCAAAATAAGCCTAGCCCTGTTTGTCATAGTTCCAGTTGTTTATAACTTTTTAATTATTGCTCTGGCTGTGGATATGGCCAGGTTTAGGCAAGTAGCTATTTTCTGGTTGCCACTTCCTGACAAATGAAGATCAACACACATCTGCCTTACTTGAATGGCATATTCTCTTGTCTTTCTCATTTTGAAGAGTGGCTGAGAGAAATGTGTCACGTCATATTTATGCCCCAGAAACACAGGAAGTCATGGATTACTGACTGACTTACCAACTTAGTAAAATATAAATTACAACAATTCTTCAGTTACATTCATTTTATAGACGGGTTCTCCAAAGAGTGGGGCATTCAGCCTAGCGCATCATCTGCACTGAGCTCCCTGGCCTGCAGTCCATCTACAACATCCTGGACCACAGCCAGACCTCAGACATCCCAACAATGGACTCTTCTAACTGTTGAGGTCAGGGAAACGCTTTTGCTCCTTTAAGGCTTTATACTCATCTTTATCAGGGGTGCCAATAATTGTGGAGGGCACTGGATCTGTTTGCAAACATTGGTGCAAAATGGCAAACAGAAATGACACAATAAGTAAGAGCTGACAGGTATTTCCTCCAAATATGAAATGTATTATTTTTATTTTATTTTGTCTTGCATTTTTATTATGTAAACAACATCTCTGGCGACTTCTATTCCCTAACTACAGGGGGCAGTCTCCCTGAACAACTTGGGGTTAAGGTGAAGATAATTGGTGGCTTTTCCTAGTCATGCATTCAGATAGTCTCCTATTGGTTTAATGAACATTTTTTCTTGTGATGTTACAACACTCCACTCAGCCTATAGGATCAAAAGGAATAACCCGTTAAGTGAGTTCGGTGAAGGTGATAAGCAAAGGCAAAAACACTAACACAAGCATTATTGTTGAACGGTTTCTTTACATGAAACACTTGTTGGCCAAACAGATAAACATCAGCTTTGTGCTGTTAAAGGCAATTCTCATGGGACCTTAAAACCCTGAGTGAGTCACCAGAACCTGCCACTTGGATTACCACTGAGCATCAAAAGCAGCTTTCTTTTAGTGCTGGTTTTGCCTGCTGTTAAGTTACTTGCATGCATGCCTCTGAAAGAACATTTGTCAGACAGTTTCTTCTGAAATGACAGAGTGAACCCAAAAATGAATAAATTATTAGATCAAGTCTTTTTACAATCATGTATCGGGCAAAACAACATTTTTTTGCAGTACTTTGCGATGTAAAATTCCCCGTTTAAGTGATTTACGGTATGTTCCAAGGGGGTCGCAATAAGCCACTGAATTCTTTTCCAAAAAAGTGAAAATGAAAGGTACCACTAAGGGCCTAGATGTTTTCTGTCCTGTTTTTCTTTTTTAGCAAACTGCCACTTAGTGGATCTTCTGGGACTGCAAAAGAAAGTGCCCTCAGTTAAAAGGCCCATACCCTACATTTATCTTCCATTTTATTCTTCTTTCTGTCATTCAGTTATGACACATATGTGGTTTTATTCACGAGAAAACATTTTTACTTGCCCATTTTCCAGCCTCTCTGAATCCTTTATTACAGTTAACCAGGTTGTCTTATGAAAGTGCCTTTGAGCCCAGACTGCTTTCTTGTTTTAGAAAGCAGTCTGGGCTAAAACTACTTACATGTGAATCGGCAGAGCTAAACTGCTGTGGCCTGAATAGGCAGATACTAATGATGCAGGGAAAACTTACAGGGAAAGCTCAGGAAGCATGTGCTGCACTATCAATAGAGGATGATCTTGACTATGAGGTGGCAAAGGGGGCTTTTGCCTGCTTATGAGCTAGTACCAGAAACATATCGTCAGCGATTTAGAGATTTTAGGAAACTGTCATCTTAGACATTTGTGGAATTCTCTTGGGAAAAGAGCACAAGGTAAATGCACTGGTTTAGTTACCATTTACACGCTGTAGGGACTGAAGAGTGAATGTTTGTTTTGACCCTTTCACAGTGCTTCTGTTCTACATTAACTCGTTAATTTCAAAAGAGCAGAGAGAATCTGTAATATGATCTCTTTAAAGTCTATTAGAACTGCATCCCATTTATGCCCCCAACTATCCTGAAACTCTGAAATGAATTGAGAACTTCTCAGGCAAATTCTGATATTTAGTATTTGGGTGCACGAACCTGCATTTTAATATAGTTCTTATATAATACAGTTTTGTTGAATAGAAATTAATGTATTATGTAGGGAGTAGAGAGCCATCTGAAGCAGCCTTGGTGTTCATTTGAGTTACTAAGTCTTGATTGGGTGTTTAAAATATTATTTTTCTGGAGTTAAATTGAAGATTTTTTTCCCCAAGCCAACCAATGCACTGAAAACCTGTTAAACTTTGTTGATAAGATGATGTTCCTTGAGTGTTCCTCTAAGTTTATTCTTTTTCTGAAACATTGGTGTATACATTTATGAAGGAGCAACTCATGGAATTTGTCATATCATGTAGATATAACACTCTCATTATCCATTTCATAAACACATATACAGTACATCCCATGCAACGGCACTACATGTCCTTGACACATACATGCAAATTAAACTCTTGAAACTCGCACTCCTGGTGTCTGATGAGGTGTTACGTTGCAGTCTGCCTGGGATCTTTAGGATCAAAGGTCATAATCTCCATGTGTATAAGGCCTATGGGAGATAAAAAGACACGGAAAGTCACGGGAAGAAATCTGTAGGTCCACGCTGAAGTATAGGTAGTCTACTAGAGAAGCATGCTATCAAGCTAAATTCATATAAAAATTAAATAAATAAACTAAATTAAGGCTATTACATATTGATCCTGCACCCTTTAGTAGCTACAGTGGCAGAAACCACTTCTAGACTATTTTGTGTCTTTTGGACAAAATGGCCAAAAAGCACATGTAGTGTACGTATGTGTTTGTGTTTATGTGAGTATTTGATCTCACTTTTCCACTCATTGATTGCCAACTCCAGACTCTCAAATGAGTCGTCATAAGGCGGAGATTCCGGCTCGTTTTCCGGGTCATGGTACTCGCTGAGGTAAGGGTGGGACAGTCCGTCTTTAGCTGTGAGTCTATACTCTGGGTCCAGCATCAGAGTCTTCTCCAGCAGGTCCACAGCTAGACATGGATGGATACAAACTCATTTCAGACCAGTGGTTCCCAAACTTTCTCTGCAAACTTTTTCTAGGTAGGAACATTAATGAGCCCCCCTGCCCCATTCAAACTACACAAGTTCAGATTCAAACGGTATCTGCAGTACAGCTCCCTTTTCTAACTGAGTGAAATAAATGCAATAACAAATGGTGCAATTTCAATCACCACTGTGGGAGAAACAAACAAGAATAAACAACTGTCTCCACAAAAATGGCTGGGAAAATTAACCAGTTCAAAAAATGTTTTCTTTCATCATCTCAAGTCTCACACTTGAACTTGCAGCTGATGGAGCTGCTGGAGGCTTGGCTTGATGTACGAACTTCCATGTTTTTGCTAGCAGTGCTGGAGTGGAGCGTAGGTTATCCCATTTGTGCGCCCCTCTGCAATACCTCTGCACCCCCAATTTGGGAACCACTGTTTCAGATGCACACATTGTCTAATGTTACAGAATCCCACCACTAGAGGGGGTTGCAATCTCATACAGTAACATTTGTTGGGCCCTAATCAAGTAATTCAGTGTTTTTCCTCCTCTAAACACCTGATTCAGATCATTAGGTAATTATGAATTATTTCATGAGGAAGAATTTCATAATCTGAGACTGATTATTAATTAAATCAGTCTTCAGTAGCAGAAATCAAAATTAAAGGCTTACCGCAGGAGTCCATTGTTGGAAAGACTTTTCTGAAGTCTTTCTTTTTCTGGACTGGGAGAGACTGCACATATGACCTCGCCTGCAAGAACATCAAAGAACATTCATTCCATTTCATGTGAAAAAAAATGGTCAATTACTACAGTGGAGCAAGTTTATTCTGAGTCAGCTCTTAAAGAACACTGAGCAACCACTTTTCATTAGAGAGCATAATTAGTTTGGTTTAGGTGGACTAAGTGCAGTCTAGAATGGGGAATGTTGAATAAAAATGATTGTACTCAAAGTATTTAAATATTGAATCTGTTCCAACTAACCAAATCAGAACTAGTTCACCCACCCCTACTATCAAGCACTGTTTTAAAGTCACAAAAACTTGTAGCTTGAAAAGTACAGGATGGGATATAATGGATCCTCACGTCTTTGCTCTGCATTTTCTGCAGCAGGGATGAGTGTGGCGTTCCTGTCAGATCAAGGATCATATTCAGTTGGTCCATACCTGAAATAGAGTTAAGGACTCGGTAGCTAGTGAGCAGTGTGAGTTCACCATTGCCAGATGTACACCACTGAACTGCCATTTTATTACATAAGATTTGTTTAATAAAATGGCAGTTCAGTAGTGTACATCTGGGATGGGGAATGAAGGCTTGCTTGTCTGGTCTAATCCCACTGAAGAAATACTATTGCACAAATTGCTTAAAAAGTTAATGCTGTCTATGATAGAAAGGTGTTAGAACACAAGGTGCATCACAGCTTGCTGAGTCTGGGGCCGCATAGCTGCTGTGTCCCATATCCTTTAGTGTGCTCTCAAAATGACAATGTAAAATCCAAACTAACCTTATCAAACAAAGTAAAAAACAAGAATCTTGGGCCAGACCTTGTTCTGGCTTTTCAGGTGCGAGGGATTTCTCTGTAGCTGCATCACGGCTTGTTATGGGAGTTGCACCATTTTGGATTGCAAGTGTACTTTTACAGTGTACTGTGTACACCTACTTGACTTAACTTGATATGAACAAAATAAATACAGGTTCTCGTAGTTTTCTAATGCTAGAAAAGATTCAAGTTAATGTTAAAGTTAATATTACTGACATTACTGCTCAGACACTGAAATCAATAAAATGATTCATTCATTTGTTCATTTTCTGTAGCCACTTAATCCTTACTAGAGTTGTGGGTACCCAGAGTCTATCCCGGGGTGTAGGAGCGCTTTTGGACTGTGGGAGAAACTGGAGACCCCGGAGGAAACCCACACCACCACAAGGAGAACATGCAAACTCCCCACACACACACACACACACACACACACACACACACACACACACACACACACAAGACCAGGACCCAGATTCAAACCCCCAACTCAATAAACTATAAGTAAAATGATTATGACAACTGATTACACCAAAATGTTGGTCAAGGCTGACAAATATGATCTGATAAAACTGATACTGAGTGTGGTTACAAAGGTTTGTGTACCTAATATATTAGCATGCATATAAGATAATATAAGATGCAAAGAAAGGATATTGTCATTTCCTGGGAAAAGCACTTGTCCAGTGATCATCTCAGCCAGGATGCAGCCGGCGGACCATATGTCAACTGCACACAGATCAGTTCAAAATCATCACCAACACCAGCATCACACTGTTCAGTGCAGTACTTACTTATCATGAAGAAACAGTGCAAGATGTCTCTCCCCCCATTTTCTCCTAATCCAAATCTAACACATGGCTGTGAAGTAATTAATTAGTCCTTTTGCGCTTTCAAAACTAAATTGCCTGCTAAACTCATGAACAGATATGATTTAGTAAATGGGCGTTGTTGTTAAGTGGGGAGCATTTCCTGCTATTCACATTTACATTTACGGCATTTAGCTGACGCTCTTATCCAGAGCAACGTATATCAGTGCTCAAGTAGTCTACATCTGTTTCTTAAACCTGTAAGCTAAACTTTAAATCAACGCACACTGTACACTTTATTTTTGGAAATAGAACTCAAAATGTTTCTAAAATTGTGTATATTCTGAAGTTACCAGAGTTTTCAAAACTGAGTGCAAAACCTAATGAGCTTTCATTTTTGACAGTTGAGAGGAATCTCACTCATTCATTCATTAATTTTCTGTAACTGCTTAATCCACACTATGGTGGTGGGTACCCGGAGCCTATCCCGGAGTGAATGGGCGCGAGGCAGGGACTCACCCTGGGACTCACGCAGGGCGCAGAGAGGAACCACAGCGCCCTTATATCCATGGTTATGACAAATGCACTGATACAATCTAAAGTAATTGTTATGGGACAGTTTAGAGGAAGTCAGAAATGGTTTATGGGACCAAAGGTCACCTGTCTGAGTGTAATGCATCCAGTTAAAGATGACTTCAGGGGCTCTGTACCACCGTGTAACCACATAGCCTGTCATCTCCATCTCCGCATGTCTGGCCAGGCCAAAGTCCAAGATCTGTGCAAGCGCATAGGTGTGTGTGCAAAGAAAAGACAGAGAGACCATTACTTACGTCACGGGCTGTTCAAACAAAGTCACTCATCTCAAGGCAGCAGGACACAGAAACAGAATAAATGAAAAAAGAATCAAGATACAATTATTTGATATAGAGTTTACCTTTAATTCACAGTTTTCATCAACCGCAAGATTGTTTGGCTTCAGATCCTGACAACAACAAGCATCATGAGTACCTGAAAAGCTACCAGGGGTGACACAATACCATGCTTTATGTCCATTATCATCACTGATACCACAGAACTTGAGTATCTGCCAATACCAGTACTGATCCGATACTGTCTTTTTCCCTTCCCTTAAACTGTTAATAATACATTTGTCTGGATGCACTTAAAATCTGAAATGGCTCCCTACTGTCTCTACAGAATCCTGTGTAAGTATTATAAGTTTCTACACCCATAAAGTGGTTCATTTTGTCCATTATGGAATTCTACCCACATGGCTGAATTACCAGTGACACGGTCTTGCTACTCGTCTGTATTTTTCATGTCCTCATCGGTGTATTGTTCTTTACAGCATGTTGCTCAAAGTTTATTTAAGCATTTACATAATGGTTCTGGACCCATTTGAGACTGATACTAATATTGAGAATCAGACTGCCCCACCCCTAAATATGATGTTAGCATAATACAATAACATTTAACATCCATATTCAATGTAACCATAATCCATGTAATAATTATAAAATTATAAAATGCCCATATTTACAACATCCATAATACACTAGTCTTGACTATAATAACATTCACTGTTCAGTTTTATAACATATTTGTAAACCCCATATCATTAACACACAGAGTTGTATGATTTCAAGAAATAACTGCCAGAGTGATTTATAATCTCATGTAAGAACATCATTGATGAAAGAAATTCGTTGTAGGGAAGTGTACACATACCCTATGGATGATCCCAGCAGAATGAATATACTGGAGAGAAAAGTTTCGGTTACTGTCTGTATGCAATAATGTGGCAGCAAAAAATGCACAAATTTGCCATTAGCTACATCAAATATATTTCCAGTATTAAACTGAACTATATGTATTGTATTGAACCCAGAAGACCTGAATCAACTGGAAACTAAGAGAAACTGTACATGAGAGCATAAAAATGTGTCTTTGTTCTGTAGTGTATCATGGAACATACAGAAACAAAAAAGTAGCTAATGGTCCAAACCTTAAGTCCTCTCAGTAACTGGTAGAACAGATACGCGATCACACGGTCTGTCAGCCTCCTCTTCTTCATTATGTGGCCCAGGTCCTGAGCCACAAATGGCATCACCAGGTAACTGCACACCAGAGATGTTCACAAGTCATTTTTACCAAGTCCAAGTCAAGTCTCAAGTAATTGTGCTCAAGTCCAAGTCAAGTCACAAGTCTTTGAGTGGCAATGTTTACAAATGGCGACTCTAAATGTGGGATTTTTAAGCTGTAAATGTTGAGCTATAAATGTTTAGAAGATATGCTAATTGGCCACGCCCCACGATTACAATTGGCTGTTACTCAGCAGGGGGTGGGACTGCGTGCTGTGATATTCCCTCACCAACATGGAGGATTTGCCTTAAATGATCTTAAATCTAAATGTTAAATATGAAAAATATATCTTGTAATCTAAATGTGAAACTTCACAGTTAGATGGGGCTCAGTGACACCTTTCCAACGACCCCTCGAGAACTGTTATTAGCCGAAAACCGTTCACCTCGGACAAAAGTAATGGGACACCGGGGCGAGGTGAACGGTTGTCGGGGGTTATTATGGCAAACGAGGGGTCGTTGGATAGAGAGTCTCAAGTCTCAAGTCGTTGAGGGCAAGTCTAAAGTCAAGTCACTGTTTGTGCGACTTAAGTGCGACTCGAGTCCCCATCTCTGCTGCACACACACACAAACAGTCAATATTACTATATTTGTTAGGGCCTCCACAGTGTAATAATACACTCTTTAGAAAAAGGTACTAAGCTGCACTAGGATAGTATGTCTTAAGCACCTTTAGTTAGGAAACATTGTTGCAATTCTTTTTTTTTTAAATGTTTTAATTTGACTCCCTGCTTATCATTTCCTTTTTCTGTTTAAAAATGCTCATTTATAAAAAGGTGCCCTGTCCCCCTTGAAAACAAACGCAGTATAAGCTCATTTAAGACAAACAATTGTTGTACTTGTGGGGTACATTTACGCTTTTCATTTTGGGAGGCAAAATATATCCGTGCAATATATATGTGACAAGGCCCACAAACATACACACTCACACACACTCATACTTTTCATCTGTACAACTTGTCTTGACAGGCAGAGAATCTAAAGAGCAGGAATGCGACCTGCTCCTCTTACTACTTACAAAGTCTGGAATCTGTCCAGTGAAAATTCAGGGGTGAAAACATTCAGCAGACAGATAACCTTTGGAGAGCAACAAAAAAATACAAAGTGTTTGATTTTCTAAACTTCAGCATTACACAATGAAAATTAACTTGCAAAAACAGCATTTCATTTTTAAGGTAACTCAGTGCTCTGGCCTATGTATGCATCGTTATATGTCACAGTCAGTTACACTCTCATGGTTTATATTAGAATCAATGCATCAGATAAAATTTCAGTCAGATGAAAAGAAAAAACATTGGTCTTTGAGTTTGTTCCTACTGCTGAATCGAAACTGAACACAGAGAAACACGGGGCTAGCAGGCTGTTTACCAAACACAGAACAGGTTTGGTGAGGGGGGAGGATGATGCCCACAGCCAAGCCAAGGAAACTCTTTATTTATTTGTATTTGTTGTCAGGTTAGCTGGTCTGATAGGATGCTACTCAAAATAATCTCTAGTCTTTTGTGCTTTGTTTTCAGGTGTAACTAAACTTACTGGGATTTCTGAGGTCCTAATTATTAGTAATAACAAAGTTACCAGTCATTCATTAGTTATCATCATGCTAGTAAGCTCTATACTGTGGTCGGTATGAATTTGTGACTCACGTTGTCATGCTGGATGTGACGTAACAGTCGGAGTTCTCTGTAAGCTCGCTTTGCGTGGATCAGAGACTGAAAAGGTCTATACAGCTTCTTAATGGCCACCTTCTCCTTTGTCTTCTGGTCAATAGCAGAACTGCAAAAAGTTGATCATGAAATTGTGGAAATAAACACTTCTTCACCCCTGTAGATGCTTTGTACAAGTATTTTGTATTTAACTTATAATTAAACTTAACTTAACCCTTATCCTAGCCTGATACTAAATCTAACACTGTAAATCTGTTACAACAAAGTAACAAAGTGGTACCTCAAATGTTTTATTGACACCTAGATGATGTCAAGAGGGAGTGAGAGAGTGAAATTAAATACACAAATTCTCTGGACGTTTTTCATGTGTTATGTGTCATACTGTGTCCTAAATCACATTCATCAGCTTCAGAAACAGCTGGAAGCACCTAAATCTTTTTTGTGACAATTCACCTCAAGTATTTGTTAGCATTGTATTTCTAGAATGTCTTGCTCCAAACTTGCACATCTAAAGCAAAATGTGAGCATGTCTTGGCTGATCACCTGCATCTAATGTAGGTTTTTTTGCCCTGGACATTTTAAGGCAAGGGTTCCAAATCCACTCCTTGAGGCACTAGCACAGAACCGTTCCTCCCCTCCTCAAACACACTCACTAACGCTGGAAATTAATGGGCGAGTTGAACCAGAACAGGGAAATCACCAGACTGAGTCAGACACTGGCCCTTAAAGCTGGAGTTGGGCACCCCTACCTGAAGTCCCTCGGCCTAAGGAAAGATTTGACCGTTTTTCAAATCAAGTCCTAAGCGAAATGCTCAGTATTAGATGTTAACACTGAGTCTGAACACAGTAATTGCTTTCAAGCAATTACGGGGGGTACCCCCCAATCAAGGTCCAGAACCCACAACACCACAGAGACACAA
>JBBPCY010000136.1:2087638-2098721 GCA_037974405.1 Brachyalestes nurse
TTTTTGAAAACAGGCATAAAAAGACACTGTCCTTGAAAGTCCTTGAATATTTTTTGGGAATTGAAATTTAATGGATGGAGACCGCTGTCAACGTGTTAGATTTTCGGCACTACATTCTTGTTTCCTGTATGTAGTCGACGCACACTATTGTTCTTCCTAAATTTGATCTTTATTTTTATTCTGTTCATCCGTTTTTTGGCCCCCTACTCCTTCCAGGGCTTTCGAGACAGAGACACCGTTCCAACTCACGTTGGCTTGTTCACAGCTTTTTGCTCCGCCTTGTCATTCGTTCGTTATTCCCGTTTTTTATGCTCAACTTTCAGATAGTCCTGCTCGGACACGCTTTGTCAGAAACCCACCAAACTTCATGTGATACCTCAGGCCAACGTTCTCGACACACAAACGTGGTCGGTGATGACCTGCACTGGTCTTTTCCTTGTCTTTCACTCATTGCATTTGCATCTAAAATTGTTTATTGATAACATGTTCAGCGGTAGCAGAAGGTAAATGCCGCCGCGTGTGGTCCTTGAATTTGAGGATATTGGTCCTGAAAAGTCCTTGAAAGGTCCTTGAATTTGATGTTAATCAAGGTGTGGGAACCCTGAAGAAACCTTATTGCTTGTTTTACCTTTAAAGAGGGAACATTTTAGACCCTTAGAGTATTTCCTACATATGGATGAAAAAAAAACAGATGATCCTCACCTCAAGCCATGGCCTCCACAGATAACCCACCAAATGTGCAGGTCTTTGCATTTGGCTTTGCTGTTGATCATGCCCAGGGTGCTCCAACCACAATTAATTGGATTGCACTGAGTGCTTCACATTGAGAAGCAGAATGTCATTATCTGATAGCGTGCTTGAGGATCAGGCCGGAAGGTTGTTTTTCTCAGCCGCAGACAGAGCTGGCCAAGGAGAGGCCTCCTCAGCAGTCTGGAGGGTTATACTGAACTTGAAAAGTGGGTTTCAATTACTGTGTTCACTGACTGCGCTTTGCTCTTTCGCCAAATAAAAAAAAGCCTAATGTTGGTCTTTCAACGTCGTTTACGGCATTTAGCAGACTCTCTTATGCAGAGCAACGTACATCAGTGCTTAAGTTGTCCATATCTGTTCTTCATACCTGTAAAGCACCTTAACAAACCCCATCAAAAAGAAGAAAAGAGGTTAATACACAAGTAAGGAAAAACAGTTAAAGGGTAAATAGGAAAAGATGTATAAGAGTTAAGGAAGAGGACTGGTTAGTCACCAAGATGCTCCTTGAAGAGGTGGGTCCAACCTGTGCTTCGAAGTAAAATATGTGAACTAGAACACATGTGAAACATCAAAAGTCCTTTGGTAAATTTGGACCAGTTCTCTGGTCCAGTATTAAATTTTCATGTAATTTAAACAACAACAACAGTTGTAAGGTTTTCTTTTTACAGTGCATGTATGTGTGTGGAGTTTAAAGATCTGCTACCGCTTTGAGCTCTGGTGTGCTCTAATCAGACTTTATTATTCTTTCAGTCTTATTCAAGTACTGATGATTTCCACAACATGCTAAAAACAACATACCGTTTCAAAATATCACATAATTTGTCATAGTACCAATATAAATATTATTGTATTGCCCAGCCATAACCCTTACCATTATTTTTAAACAGGCAAACTCTGGTAACTGCGTGAATTGTGTTAAACAGGAATGGCCAGAAAATGTCTATTTATTCTGCATACTGTAGGCTGTGATGGAAAAAGAGCACAGTGTTGTAGTTAGAGCTTGTTAAACATTACACATGGAGCGCAGGCTGACAAGTTGGAGACCGAGAGCTGTTGGAAAACTTGGGACCGTGTTTATTTATTTTTAGTCTTGGTTTTTCCCCTCTTTTTGCATGACTAGTTCTCTGCTCCTTCCATCCTGTCATTACTGTTTCTTACTAAGAGCCTTATGTGGTACAAATGTCAGCATGATGCAAGTACGCAGTATAACTTATCTCTGGGCTTCTGTCTTTTCTATAACTTTCAATTTTAGATGGAATCATGCCAGTGGGTCTATGAAAGAGAATAAAAAGTCAGACTTCTTATGTTGAGAGTCTCTGATGAGCAGTTGCTGGAAAGTTCTGGAAGGAGGCCATGTAAGCCATGTAATTTTGCAACATCCTTACACCACTAGGCTAAAACAAATGTCTGTCTGTGTTCTGAAACATATTTTCTGAATGTAGCTTTCCCAGACCACCCTGCCCAGAACATTTTTATTCTCTTCAGTGGGTCAACAACATAGATTAGGAAAACTGTCTGTGAATTTTGTGTGTATGAGTTAAGATTGCACTGAATTGTTGAAGGCAATATGACTTCTGTTGTTCTTTTTCCCTAAAGAAGAAGGAACTATTTGTTACACAGATGGAACTTTGAATGAACTAAAAACTCACAATAAACTAGTCAATCAATTGAATAATAGTCATTAGGATCAGAGATATTGTTAGCTATTATTAGTTGAAACATCACTGTGCAGTAAATTTATGTGCCACAAGACACTAGCGCTGAGTCTGCAACGTCGCAATACGAGTATCATGCTACAGTATGAAACAAAAACATACCATCAAACAACACACTCATTTTACTTTTTAAACATTTATTTAAACTGTGCTAATCATGTTAATAATTAATAAATAAATAATTATGCTTGGGTAGAATAATTTTTAACATTACTTATTATTACTATAACAATTAAAGCATATGTTTGACAAGCCCTGAACTCCACTCTCAGACATGAATATATCATCAGTTTCTTCATTACTTCATTAATTTATTGCAAAAAAGTACATAAATAAATAACAAGCCTATCAGCTTTAAAGCTTGGTGTAGTCTATGTAATGTTCCACAGCTCCAGACAGGTTAGAGGAGAGTGCTGTGAATTTCGCCTGCAGACTCTCGTTTATTCTCTGTAATAATGCAGCTTAGTAGAAGCCGGGAATTGAATTGGAAAAGTCTCTCAAATTGCATCTCAATTTCCCTTTGAGTCCAGCTGCAGGCTAATGGTGGTGAGTTCATATTTAGCATGATGAATATTGGTTTTCCCTCAGAAGTGCATGGCCTCATAAAAGGTGTACATGTGTCAGTTCTTAAGTGTCTTAAGATTGTTCAAAAGTAGGAAACGTAGAACAGATGGTATCATGTGCAAATATTTCATATAAACCTGCAGAGTTCTTTACTAAAACCATCACAACTCTATTCAGCCTAGAGCTCTTCCTCATTGGCTTTTCTCTGCAGGGTGTCTGCTGCTAAGATCAACTACTGTGTTGATGTTGCTGCTGCTCTTGGCTTGCAGCTTTTCTGTTTTACCAGCTGTGCCGTGTCTTCTGTTTTGGCTCATCATGTGTTGGAGATTTACAGAGATATTATTCTCAACACGCTAGGATTTGCAGTTGGCCCAGCCCTGCTAACTGAAGAAAACAGCAGTATGACAATAAACGTTTTTTTCTCCTGTTTACAATGCATGAAAACTGTATCTGTCCTTCATTGTACTGACTTCTGAGTTATTACTGTGGAAAAATACTCAAGGTAACAGTGGAGCTAAAGTAAACAGTGATAGACACCAAACCTAGATTAATCTATTGCTCATATCATGTGTAACTGCATTAAAGTACATTGATGAGATCATAATGTACCAAATATAGGAAAATTAAGTATTGGTATTGGAACACTTTGAACTCTGCTCATCTAGACACTTTGGCTTTGTCCTGTTTAACTTGGTAACTTTAACAGGATCATGTGCATGTAAATGTTGGTATTTTATATCATTTTATAAAAGAAGCTTGATGCAGCCTTTATGGTTGGAAGCACAGCAATTTCTGAGCGTTCACACATTCAGAAGGAAATTAAGATAAGATAATATAAGATAAAGATAAACCTTTATTAGTCCCAAAAGTGGGAAATTAGCATTGTCACGGCAGAAAGTGGACAGAACAAAGAGCAGCAAAAATGAAAAACAATGGAATAGAATAAAAATACAAAATGTGCACTATACAATCTAGGAATATAAAAATAGGGTAATAAAAGACATTGTTCACATTGTTCACATTGTGTTGTGGTGTGTTCACATGTGACTATAAGGGTTAATAAATTAAAATTAAAAAAGTATGTGCATGTGTATTGTAAAAATGTATACTTCTACTACAAAAGCAGTAGAAATTCACCTGAAAAATTGCAATAATGTTTAATGTTGTTAAAACATTGGCTTATTATTGATGGGCTTATGAATTCTTCCACATTAAATGGCTAAATAAACTCTCAGCATCTGTAATGTATTTTAAAACATGCCATTCCCGAAGTTCATATGATGCATTTGATGGAGTTGCAGTGCCTAATTCAGCAAAGCTAACTGGATCAAGAGGCTGAAGAGCAGGAAATACTGCACGAGGCTGCAGCCCTCGTTAGAACATCCGGTCGTTCAGATGCAGCGCACATCCCGACTCTTTCTTCCTCTCCCTTTTTCACTGGAAGGGAGTTGATGGAGGGGACAAAGGGGGGAGGATGAAGGAGGGATGACGAGCGGGAATAGCTAACGAGTGTGGGAGCGTTTGCTTTTCATCTTATGACCCCAAAGAGCACTCTGGCAGAATGCTAAAAATGCATGCAACTCTATCCTGATGGCTTCACAGTCATTTGGAGAATTCTGGACACTTACAAAGCAAGTAGCTCTTCAATGTTCAAATAAAGCAATGAATGAAATTATTTTCCTGACTAGAGAGTAAAAAAAAAATCAGTGCATATTTTTTTTCTTTTTCCCAAATGTACTTTAACAGCCAAGACACGTGTACTTTCATCTTCACTTTTTCCCTGACACCAATATTTGATCAAGTACATTTGGCATAAAAGAAAAATTCTACCTTGTTCCTTTAAAACTCCTGTTTTTAACTCCTTCTGTTTCCGCTGGTTAAAAAATCAGCCCAATCAAAGCTCCTACTGATAAAGGAATTGATTTGGGAAAATGCTGTGAGTTCACCCTGTGATTTTTTATCAGGCTGTCTGGGTGAAGAAGATAGACTCCGGAGACTAAACAGTGTGTCTCTGTACCCGCAGCCCACTGTGGCTCGTCCTGAGAGTGACTCCACTCATATTAATCATTAATGTGGTTCCCAGGTGTCTGAGCTGTTAACCGCCTGGCACTGACCGCAGGGGAGAGCCCGGGTGCTTTCCCTCTTCTCTGATCTCCCCCTTTTCTTCCATCTCCCCCTCTTCCCTTCTTTTAATCTCCTGGGGCCACTCAAGCCAGCTGAGGAGTTAAGACCACGCACATTTGCTCTCCATCCCTGATTTTGGAAAGATTGCTTCAATTAAGCACACAGCAGGGTGGCTTAAGCCATTAGACTTATTTTTGGGAAACCTTGATTCCTCTCTCTCTTTCTCACACACACATTCTCTCTCTCACACTCTTTTTTTTTCTTTTTTTCGCTCACTCCCTTTGCATCACATATTCAGCCTATGAATGCTACTAAGCAATGAAAATAGTTATTTGCAAAATGTAGAAGGAAATGCATGTAGGATTAGGGCTGGACAAAACAATTTAGACAAAACACCATATTAAAATAGCATTTCTTTATATTATATATTCTATATATTATTGTGATATATTATAAAAACAAACTGGAAAAGACTTTGACATAGAAAGACAATGACATAGACATGGAGAAAGAGTGCACAGAAAGAAATAACAGAAGCAGAATGACTGGGAAAACAAAGCAGGTTGGCAAGAAACATTGATTGACTCGTTTAATTTTGAGATAGAGGTGCAGATCTGCTGCGTTTGCCTAATAGATTTATGCAGATGCTCGGGCGTACCCCTTTGTCTGTGCTGCCGTGAGCAGATGCTGGCAGCGCGGTGGACAGCGCTGCAGAGAGCCTTCTCAAAAAGAGGAGGCATCTGCTCATCCTTTCCAAAACCCCCTCCACTCTCTTCCCATTTTGACAGTTCTCTTTCAGGCGGAGCGGAACTTGTCACTTCTTCATGTCCTTGACTCCTTTTATTCGGCTGCCACTGCTTGGGGAGAGGAAACAAACAAACAGATGTCTTATTTCGGACCACCTGCAGAGCTCCACCTACCCTTTAAAGCCGTTCCTCCTCCGGCCCGCATTGGGCCCACGTTCATGCCCACTGTCAGTGACACTGAGGCTTTTCAACTTGGCAAGCATTCATCGCTAGCGATTTCCTGTCAGTGGCAACTGATAGGCACAAAGATTGATCACTTGCAATTGTCTGTGTGTGTACGTTTTTGTTTTTGTATATTTTTCAGGTCATAAATGATCTGTCTTTGTAGGAAATCCAGAAAAACTGGAAACCTATAGGACCGTTGAAACAGTCCTGACTTTGGAAAGTACTTTATTTTGCATATATCTTTTGCATATATTTATATATTTATTATATATGCAAGGTTATCAAGGTTAGGGTTGAGTATTTAGACTAAAGGTTATATGTAGAAAATTCTTTTTATCCTTCATATAATTACACAAATTTTAATAAAACATGTTTATGACCCCTGTATTGACATTGTATAAATACAAATGTGTGAGTGAACACGTGTTTGTGTGGGTGTTGGTGTGTGCTAAGAATGGAAGAAAGGGTTTATAAAGTGTTAGACAATCGAAGACCTCCCACTTTTACAGCTTAGGTTCTTCGTCCTCTTCATTTGCAGTCTGCTGGTTAGGACAATGAGCATGACCCTCAGTAAGCCATTGTCTTTCAAATGAAGCGGTCCCTGTTCCAAAAGTGAAACAGAAGGCCGTGAAAGCTCTTTCCTGCCAGTGGCCAAAAAGTGCTTCTCTGTGGGAGGACCTCTTTGTTCATGCGGACAATTGTAGCAGCAGTCCGAAATTCACAGCGCTCTCCTCTGACCTCATTTTGTATCGCTGTTGTCCAGGAGTCAAAGTCATTAATCATAAGACACGGTTCCAATATACTGATATCTCTTTCAATATCCATTTCAGCTAAATGAGCATCCATTATTATGAACTCATCTGGAGAACTATCATGAAACAATGAAAGTATCGATTACAATTCATGTGTCATCAGCACTTCCCAAGTCCCAGGTTAATGCTCATCCATATGTGGCAACAGCTGCTAAATTGTATCTGTTCTACACAGTTGTCATAGGGCTTCTTCCAACAGTAGAATAAGTAGAATAAAAGCAAAACATGAAAAAGGTAATATTCTGGTGTTATGGGGCTGTACACTTTTTCATTGCGGAATTGGCCTTTGCAACATGGATATCACAGGAACCAGCTGTTAGCCTCTAACTAGTCTCCAAAGGGTTGATTTCCTAGATTAAGCCTAAATCTATAATAAAATTGTGATATAATTCTCTAATGACACTCAAATTTGATCCAAGATTAAGCTTAATCCCTTCACTAAATAGTTTATTGTGTGCCATGATCATCTTAACCAATCTAAACCAGTTAGAAAATATGGCAGACCACTCTTTAACCCTATCCAACCCAATGTTTCATGGGTGGTACATTCTGAAACTTACTTTGTAGATGTTCATGTCCTTTTTGTTTCAGTTAATGGAATTAAAACTTTCTGTGGTTTTTATCACTATGTAAACAAAGCGTAAGGCTGTGTTTTACTCTTGGATGCACTGTGATATATATTATATGTAAATATGTTATAGTCATTGATAAGTGTTTTTTGTTAAATTAGAGTAACAATAAAATGTGACAAACAAGTGAAGTATCATAATGTGACTGTAGGTTGAGGGAGGACTTTCAGATATACACTATATGGACAGAAGTATTAGGGTGCCTGACCGACAGTGACTTTAATAACATTATATTCAAGTACATTGACTTTAATATGGTGTTGGTCCCCCCTTTGCAGTTAGAACAGCTTACACTGTTCTTGGAAGGCTTTCACAAAATTTTTGAGTTTCTGTGGGAGTTTGTGTTCGTTCATTCTGTAGAACATTTTTGAGGTCAGACACTGATGTTGGACAAGAAGGTCTGGATCACAATCTCCGTTCCAGTTTACTAAAAGGTGCTGGATGGGGTTGAGGTCAGGACAGTCAAGTTCTTCCACACTGAACTCATCTGAAACATTAAGATTCATCATGTAGTGGTGACAGTACATCGACAAAGGAGGCAATGGCACATGAGTATTTATACTGACATAAGAATGGGGAACACTTGGGTGAGATGGGGTAATTAACACAAACAGGTGACCTTATTAGTGGGACAGGTGCGGAGCTGGGAAATGAGACAACAAAAGCCACATGGCCCAGGGAAACAGCAGGGCGTGACCAAAAGGGGTAGGATAGGATGTGACAAATACATTCCTATTCATGTGTATATTTGTGTAAAAAGATCATTTGTAGAGCAAAATTAATTTTTTTTGTAAATGTGAAATAACAGTGAAGTAAATAAAGTAAATGTGAAATAACAGTAAAAAAAATACTTAAATTAGCAGAGTAGATTCACAACTACAAATAGAGTTTTTGTTTATTTAACCACATCACATGGAAGTGCCACTAGTGGGTTTTTAAGCAACAGTAAAGTATTTCGTATGTAACTGCAATATGGTATTTTGTTCATATTATGCAGTCCTAGTGGCTGGTGTCTGGTGGTCCTTTGTATTGTGGAAATTAGCAGAGCTAACACAGATGCTATCTGCCCTGGCCCTGTTTATTTGGCTGCTTGCCAAGAAAAACTCACAAACCCTGAATATTTTATAACAGCAACCGCTGAAAGTATGGTGTTTTTTAGCTCATGTCCGTTTGTCCAATGAAGAGTACTCGATTTGCAGACAATTCCCTTAAATCCATTTGTGGTTTGTCATGAAAAACAGTAAATAAACTAGAGGGTCTGATGTGCTTTATGGATGACTGTGAGCCACTGGAAGTGATTACTTCTGCATGGATTCTCTGGCAGCAGATAAAACAATGCAGAAAAAGCGAGAGACAGGGTGCTTTTTTGCTTCATGGTCACATTGGAACCATCACCATAACCCATCCAAGTGCAATTGGCTTTAACTGAAGTGTATAATCGTTGTAAAGCATGATGAACTGTCCCAGAAACACTCTAACTTAAGATCGCTTGGTGATTTAAGGAACTGAGAGCTTTCTTTGTAAGTGGGTGGAAGGTTGGTATTTCATATGCTTGTGTTATTGGCAAAAATGCGGTCCCAGGCACCTGTGAATGAACTAGCATCTATTAGATCAGCGCAGCTACTATTATTGTTTCTGCTGCGGTTTCTTTCTCTTTCTGACTGCTGATAAATAGCCTAATATAATCATGTCAGCCTATCATCACACACACGTGTTAACAGAAAGTTCTTCACAGCCATGCTAATATTAGCTTTGACATCAACCTCATGCCTGTACAGGAGCTACTAAAGAGCTACTCTGTGTGTGTGAAAGGTTCCTCACAAGGCTTTCACTGTGAGACTGCCAAAGGTGGCCGGAGGTTAACTTCCAAACCAATTCAGCTCTAACACTTCGGCTAAGGAGCGCCGCTACGCAGCTGCTAAATGCTTCATGAGACATAAACAAACTGCCCATTTGGGCTGAAAGGGGATGGGTGCTAAAACTTTCAGGGACTTAAGAAAGGCTGGTGGTTCAGCACTGCTTATTAATCTCACAGTTTCTCTTACAGTAGATATTTGTCTTTATTTAGCAAGCCAGATGACACTTGATATGATACACGACCTACATACATTACAGTGACTTAAAAAAAGAGTTTTCTCTAGAGTAGTTTGATGTATTAAGCACGGCGTATTAAACTTGCTTTAGCTTACAGCTTCTTAAGACCACTCTGTTTCCTTTTTCTTGATGGGTTACCGGTTCATTCTACACTGAAATATTGAAGGAAGCAGTTGGCGGCCCATGATTTTGAGGCGCATGAAGGTAATGAGTTGCTATATACTGGGGGGGACAAGTGATTCGCTTAGGCTGGTTGTAGGGGGTTATAGTCCAGTTCTGGTCGTTTTGGGAGTAAACTAATAGCCTTTCTGAAGCGGAGCATGCATCAGTGAAGTCGCTCTCATCCCTGGACCACAGGGTGTCGTCAGGACAACCACAAACCACAAAGAGCCTTCTCAGTCCCATTCAGAGGCATAAGAGAGAGGGGCTTTTGTGCAGGCCTGTGGAGCTGTGGGTGGGAGGTAATGTATGCATTTAGTGTGCAAACAGAATAGATGAATAAGTATGTGAGCTTAGCTCTGTTTCATAGCACTATTCGTTTATGAGCCTCACACAAAGATTTGCTTTGTCGCAACACTGCTACCTACATAAAGAATATAGTTAGAGGGATGTGACTACTTCCTAGTGGATTTTCTTATCCATCCTAAATTTTAAATTCACATTCTATAACGAAAAATCAAAGCATAGTGTGCAAATCTATGAAAAATACAGTGTAGGTGGTAATAGCCCAATGACCACAAAGTCACATGTTCAAATCCCACTTTCTACCATTGTGTCCTTGAGCAAGACGCCTAACCCTCAGTTGCTCCAGGGACTCTGTCCCTGTAACTAATGATTGTAAGTTGCTCTGAATAAGAGTGTCAGCAAAATGCCCCCTTTACTCTTTAAATGTGTGAAAAAAGTGCTGTTATAGTTTGGACATATTACTTTAACTTGCTTTCATGTCCTGCCAAAAATAAAATTGAAAATAAATCGCTAGCACAGAAGTTTAGCTCATTGATGTGAACACAGCCTTTGCAAGGACTAAAGAGGAAAGACTGAGCAGTTTGACTTTTTCCAGTGTCTGACAAAGTTGAAATAACTAAATTGGATTAACCAGTAACATTGTCATGCTTTAATAATGCATGTGGTCAACATCATCACAGTCCAGGAAAATAACCAGGAAAACAGTGTGAACTAGTCACCACCCTGGTTTATTAATTTGCCACTGATTCACAGCCCCATTCAAAACAGCAAGCTACACTATATGGACAGATGTATTGGGACACACCTGTTTTTCGGGGTTTGGGCTAGGCCCCTTACGTCCAGCAATCTTAATGCTTCAGCAGACCAAGACATTTTGGACTACACCATGCTTCCAACTTTGTGGAGCCAGTTTGGGGAAGAACCTTTTCTATTCCAGCAGGACTGTGTCCCAGAACACA
>JBBPCY010000136.1:2101357-2116355 GCA_037974405.1 Brachyalestes nurse
ATGTATGGGTGCAGGAACCATTATATTAGTGGGAGACATGTGTCCCCCCACATTTAAAAATCATTAGTTTCATCCCCCCACATATCCACCCAGAGATTTGTATGAGTGAAACTCGCCAAGCCCATTGTTCTGACCATTACTGTACATGAGTAGTACAAAAAAATATTTAAATAAAAGAGGGGTTGAAAGTCTGTTATGTTGATTATTCATTCACTTATATGCCAAAAGTCATTTATTCATTTACATTTCTAAATACTTTTACAGCATAAAAAGACTGTGCACATAAATTAGGGTGTTGTCACATCCATCCAAGGAGGCACAGGCGCAGATTTCCATTTTCTCAAATAACTTTTTATTTAAACACAGCCAAAGCAAAACAAAACTGGCACGAGGGCCAATACTCTCTCTGTGACGCGAACAAAGGACAGGTAAACACTGAGGGCAGCGTGATGGACAACAGACTAATGAAACATGACACAAAGGTAACTTAAATACAAAAGCCACACAGAACTGAACCAGTGAAACTCAAACATCACTTTAATACACCGGTCAACTGGAACAAATGATAATCTCAAAACTGGTGTGCTGAAACATAAAAGCCAAACCAATTAACAGAAAGGGGCGGCCTCTAGCGACTGCCAACCATGACAAGTGTCTGTCTTTCTTCTTGCTGTAAGGGAAGCCAGTAGAAGATTCAAGAGATGCATCATTCAAATTGCCATCTAATCGCATCCAGTTTATTAAGAAAGTACATTTTAATCAATAAAATGTTTTGTATGTTTACCATGTAATCAAGCATTTGTGACAAACATAGATTATATTTGTGAAATGTTTATGCTAACATTGTAGGGTCTACAGATTATAAATTCTCTTTTAGTAAATATCCATTTTATTTAAATTGCTCTTCAAACAACATGAATATTATTTATATAATTTGTGCAAAAGTAGTTTAATGACTTGATTGTGTGAAATATTTACTTATGTTTAAAAGCCTGGTTTAGAAAGGTCGTCCGTAGTGTGTTGTATGAAGAGTATGCGCTAATACTGCATTGCCTGTCCAAAGGCCCTATAAATAATCTCTAGCTCTCACTCTCCCTCTATTTTCTCTCTTCCCCTTTCTCACTTTATATCTGTCTGGTTCTCTGTCTTTCTGCTGTCTTCCTGCCAGCTCTTTCTCTCTTTCAGTAAATCTCCCAATAATTGCAAGTGGTAAGCACTTGTCAAATGGTAATTGCATTATAATTGTTGTTTGAAATATCCATCTGCATTACCTAGAGCTTACTAGACAAACCAGCTCCAGCTCCTGATGACATCAATTTGATATCTGAAAAGACGTCTTTTTCTGCAGTGTGAACTCGGTTTCGACACTCTTGCTGCTTGGTGAATGGTTGCATTGTCCCCAGGGAAGGATAAATAGGTTTCTTAATCACTCGGAGTGGCAAATTCTCATGTTCATTGTCATGCCCAATGAGGCGTGACAGCGAGACATTCTGTTGAAGGCCATAAAATGTGGGGTCAATGCCAGCGCCTCAACACAAGACAGTGGAATCAGTCTACCCTCTTGCGTAGCCGCAAGAGAAGGCCTTGTGGGCCCGATATTAGCCTGCCAGTCCCCAGCATCCATGCCCTTGGGAACACTTCCAAACAATACTCTCTTTTCAGGCAGGACCCATTCAGCCATCCATGCAGAAGGCTTTTTACTTGAACGAGACTTGAAGTACTTGTCATTCGTGGGGGAAATCTTCCGCCCCAGTCTAGATTAATGGTTCTTCAGTTTGTGTGACTGATTTACAGAAAGTTGAATCTGTTTTGGTAGTGCTCTTTTGACTATCTTAGGCATTAAATCTACAGCACATCTGTGTGCCTGTGATGATAGAAGTTTACTGGCACACAATGTCCTCCAGTAATGCAGGGAAATTCCACTGCCATCTCCTGAGTCTGCTATGCTTTCTCTTTGCTGTTCTTTGTGGCAGAAGATTCTTGGAAAATTTAGAATTTTTTTGTTTGACCTTTTTTTGGAGGAGGAGTTCTTGAAAGCATGTACAGTGGAATTTGTTGGATTTCAACTGATGTAAAGGTGGCAGTTTGTCCAGCGACTGCTATCAGGATACAATGCAACAGTATAATAGCAATGCTAATATTTTACTGAGCTAAGAGCAGCAGTGACCCCACTTTCCCTTTTCACCCTGCATCCAGGGGTCAAGGGCATGACATGATGCTCTTTCTGTGTGTGTGTAGTTTTGAAGGGACTACTAAAACAGATGATTTATTTCAATTTTTTGAGCTAAAATTCATGGAGTCAAAGACAATGAAAAGACGATATGGATGGCACGTTAAGAAATTAAAGTAGATTTAGAAGTAAAAGAACAAAAAACGATCTGATCAGCTGAACGTGTGTTTGGCTTTGTTTATTAATAGATTAGACAGCTCCTCATGGCCACTCTAGTTTATTGTCTTGTCATTTGCTGCGTTTAATTGATGCAGAGCAATAAAACAACTACAAACTGCTTCTGTCTTGTGGAAGGACTGCCAATGAGAGTTGTACAGTGCAGAGTACAGCATTTTTAGTTTGATAGTGATATACAGCTTCTCGTTTCCTATGATAGCAATAATGCCACATGCGGCTGGTATTTCCGAAATCAGCTACATTACTTTATTGTAATTCCGTTTAAGCAATTTGTTTCTCACGTAGGTTCCACGGACATGGGCTATGCTACATGACGATCAAGAGGACAGAAGCCACCACAAATTTTTGATGGTAGGAATATTATGAAGTGTTCATGGCATCTTAGTGCTTTAGTGCCAGTGTTTCCTCCACTGTGGAAATATTTGGGCAAACAAGATGATTGTAATGGAGGTTTACTATCATTGCAAAAATGGCTTGTGACAGTCCTCTTTTGATTCCTGATTTTTCTTTGTGTTTAGTACATTTTCAGTGCCATGTGGGATGGCTCTCCTCTTTGGCCTTCATCTTCCTCTGCTCCTGGGCATTCTGGGAGCCCCGCTGGTCTGCAGCCACTATCCTCGTTTCTCTACCAACAACAGCATTTTCCAGCACCTGGCCTTGCATCCTGACCCTGCCGTGGGCACAGTCTATGTGGGGGCACGTGACCATCTCTACCAGCTGGCTGGCCTGGACAATTTACGCCTAGAAGTGGAAGAGCAGACAGGTCCAGTAAGGGATAGTAAGGAGTGTTTGCCCCCAGTAACCTTGGAAAACTGCCCACAGGCCCGATTGGTCAGTAACCACAACAAACTGCTGCTGGTGGACCCCTACTCCCTCCAACTCATCACCTGTGGTAGTGCCCACCAGGGCACCTGTCAGAAACGCAGCCTTGCTAGCGTCAGCAGTGTTCTGTTCTCTGCTGAGAGGCCTGTGGACACTCAGTATGTAGCCGCTAACGACCCAACTGTCTCCACTGTTGGACTTGTAGTAAGACCACGAGATGGGGCCCCGTCTCTCCTCTATGTAGGCCGTGGCTATACAAGTAGCCAACCACCAATCTCCACGCGCCAGCTTTCCGCCGCACCCATTTTTTCCTACGAGGAGACAGCTAAACTGGCCGTGGCTGGCCGTCTCTCGGAGTATGATCACAATTTTGTAGCTGCCTTCACGCACCATAGCCACGTTTACTTCTTGTTCTACAGACGTGACCTCAAAGCTGCTTCTCGGGAGTACAAAACATATGTTGCACGGGTTTGTCTTGATGATCACGCGTACTATTCCTACGTTGAAGTTCCGCTAGTATGCCACTCCCGCTCAACTGGGAAAAACTTTAACCTCCTCCAAGGTGCACAGGTGGGCGGAGAGAAGTCAGACGACAGGCAGGTTCTGATGGCGGTCTTTTCTACTGCAGTGAGTGCAGCCAGCAGGCCAAATGAGGAATCAGCACTTTGCGTTTATGCACTGGACAAACTGGACCGCCATATTGATGCCACGCGAGACCTATGCTACACACAAGATGGCCAAAGAGAGGGCAGCAAGGTGGCATATATCGAGTATGAGGTCAAATCCAGTTGTGCCAACCTGCCCACGGTGAGAACACAGCTATTGCTTTTAAAACAGTCTTTACCCAGTTGATTTTTCTAGGCTTTTTCAAAACAATTATTTTTAATGTACCTAAATATCTGCTATGCAAACAGCTGACCTACTTGTATAGGTCAGATGATTCTCTTAATGATAATGATACCATTTTTTAGACAGAAAAAAAGGAGCCTCTGTCCACATATCTGCGGTTTGCATTGTCATCATGTGACATGATGTTTGAAAACTAGGAAAAGCTCCATTTTGATTTGTCTCATTAAATGCCAGACAAATAGGTTAAGCTGCTGTGCTTCATCCAATGGCAATTTAAGTGATTTTCATGCTGTTTGACAGTTGTAGAGCCAATCTATACAGAATTCAGAATAAGCCTTAACAAGGCAACCAAATAAATCACGGAGGTCCAGCAAGGTCATCTGACCGTCACCTGACCCCCAGCTTGCCAGGCTTCACACCTTAACCAGGGTTGTTAAGGATCAATAAACACCACTTATACAAACCATGCTAATAAAGCCTGCTGTATGGGGTATCTTTGGTATTAAGGTTTTGAAGAACATGAAGTAAAAGCAAAACGCATTTGCAGTCTGACACAATAGGAGAGAAAACCCAGTATATACATAAATGTGCCATTGTTTTTGTGTTACACTCATACAATCAGATGAATCATGATACAGGCACAGCCAAAACCACATGATGGGCAAGATGACATCACAGTGTACCTAATCTTGGTTTATTTTCTCCGTAGGCTGCAGTTGGAGGATTTGGTGATGTGAGTCTCAAAGAAAGGAACCCCTTGGAGACTCAGTATAAGATTAATCTGATCTAGACTAAATCTGCTTATTTAGACTAAGAGGATTTTAAGGACAATAACCTAAAGCTTTAGGGTACAAAAAAAATTGGCCAAGAGATGAAACATGGCCAAGAGAGTGTGAGGAGGCTTACGTGTAAAAGTAAAATAAAAATATCATCCTCCGAAAATAAAATTTGTCTCTTTCTCTTTTCCAGAACACACTGAATGCCTATCCTTGTGGCTCAGACCACACCCCCAGTCCCATGGCCAGTCGTGAGCCGGTGGAGGCTGAAGCGGTGTTTAGTTTTGCTGCCCGTCTGACTGCCGTGGCAGTAAGTGTGAGGGAGGGACACTCTATTGCTTTTCTGGGAGACTCCAGAGGAAATCTGCACAAGGTAATTGATGGTGTGAAGTTAGATAATAGTTTTTTATACACAGACTGTATGAAATACAAAAAACAGGGCTCATTGTACACATTCAGGGCTCATTGTCATTCATTATGACATCCAAGGCAATTTGATTTTTTGAACACAATTTTAAATCAACTCAACCAGCATCAGCATAATAAATATCAGACACTATGTGGACAGAAATATTGGGGAACCCCTGTTTTTCAGGGTTTGAGCTCGGCCCGTTACTTCCAGTGAAGCTGTTATAGCTGGAAAGGGGGAACCAACTCCATATTAAAGTCTATGTATTTGAATGAAGTGTCATTAAAGTCCCTTTTGGCGTAAAGTTCAGGCGTCCCAATCCTTTTTTCCATATAGTCTATATCGCTCTTTCAGCCTAACCCTTACTCTTACGTTCAACATCATATGTCACTCCCAATGTAATGTTAAATGACATATGACCTAGACCAAAATTAAGCCCCTTTAATGATAATTGAACAGGTAATCAGTTCTGCTCCATAAATATTGCTCTAATTCACCCAGAGGTATTCATCCATTGCTCCAGAGAATGCAGGGAGCTTTATACCCCTCTGATGCTTAGCACCGGACATGGTGACCTCAGGCTATGTGTAGCTGTCTCAGAGCGTCCCGTTTTATTGGCAATGCTTTGCTAAGGAGATTATACATGCTGCATGTGTGCATTTTAACACCTGTATGAGCAATGGATGCTTTTTGCACAGTCCTACAAACCCTGCACAAAATACATACATTCTTAGTCAGTCTTAAACATTTGCACCGGAAGTGTATGATTTCCACTGCGCTATAGTAGCTGCCAGTTAGTCGATGATAATACGGTTATAGCTGTCTAACCTGAATGTGCGAGAGCTTGTGTAGCTTTTAGGCTGAGGTGTCTGACACTCTTAGCCATGTCACCTGCTCTGCTGATGGGCTTCTCCAGCCTGTAATCTTATTTTCTGAAATCCACTCCATTGATGATATGATTCGAGAGGCATTAAGCACCTTTCACAGATGTATTCTGTTGCTCGCTTTTTCTCTAGACTATGGCCCTTAAGGTGTACTCTGCCTGACTCCATAATGTCGACAAGCTCACAAAACACTTTGTAGCTCTGGAAGATTTTATGCTGCATGTAATATGCACTTGTGCTGAGGAACTATATATATTTTTTTTCAGGTTAGGTTCAGGGTTAGATTACATGTTGAAAACTAACTGGCTCTACGATTGCTTTCTAGGCTTTCGTTGTTCAGACTTATGTGTTTATTGCATGTGCTGTTGTGTGCCACATTCTAGGTGTTCCTGGGGAGATCAGAAGTGAAGAGTTACTCCACTCTTTCAATCCAGCCAGGTTCACCGATTAACAGAGATCTGCTGCTGGATTCCTCACAGAAACACTTATACATTATGACAAGCAATATTGTACGTTTTTCTTTTATTTGCTTTTCTCTTAACTGAAGGTTAAAATTATTAGATTCCACTTTTTAGGGCATCACACCCCTAAATCTTGCGGATGAACCACCACTTATTAGTAACTTTATATACTAATCTGAGCACACAGTTCTGTGCTTTCAACTGCTCACAGACTGCTAAGCTTTTACAGTAATCACTTCTACTGAAGCCAGAACACAAAAGAACAAAAAATGTAAAATATACTTGAAGCAAAGTCTGTGAAGAGAGATATGTTTGATTTTATGAAATGTGACAGTTGAGAACCACATCATATTTAATAGTTTACAGTGCAAAACACTATTAAACTCTGGGAGTATTTAAATGTTTGTCCATATAAAATTACATCCACCAATAATACTGGGCATTGCCATTTTTAGGGTCAATATTGGAATGTATCTAATATCTAATTTTGTACTACACTAGGAATGTCTTCATATGGCCTAGAAATATCCACAATAACCAAAATAGGGTTGGTTTCCTTAAGAGGGATTACGTTTTGTCATTGGCTGTACTTTTCTTTCAATGCAAAATCTTAATTCAAAATCCTGTGTTGTCCAGGACTAGGCTGTATGAGAAACCAACCTACATTGTGTGCTGTTATTGTGTACTGCCTTGAATTCAACAGAATGTGTGTGATTACTGTGATTTGTTTCAGTTTTGTGTTATTTGTGTGTGTGTTTGTTTGTGTGTGTGTCATGTCTTTGATGATACAGGTAGAGAAAAGACCTGTGGCAGAGTGTGAGAAACACACAGATTGCCAGTCCTGTCTTGCAGCGCGTGATCCTTACTGTGGCTGGTGTGTTCTTGAGGGCAAGTGAGTGTTATCAGCTCATTCCACGCAGCAAAAAATAACCTTTGTTATGTTTTGCATCTCATCAGCAGATCTTTACACTCATCCTCTGTGCCTTTATTTATGTCCGATAGGTGTGGAGTGCGTTTGGACTGCAGTCGTGGTTCTGCGGAAGGCCACTGGCTGTGGAGTTTTGATGAGGAGCAGAAATGTTTGAGGGTGGAGTCACTGAGCCAGTTCAATATCAGTACTGGAGAAAAGAAGAACGTATGTAGATTCAAAGCATGCATTCAGACATTTTGTTGTTGGAATATGGTAGAAAAATATATTATATTATATATTATATATTAATATTTTAAACTTTAAAAAGTTTTGTCCCAAACTTTCCCCCAAACTGATCAAGTAAGCTGTAAGAAATTTAAGCTCTAAAGATGCTGAAGGTCTTAAAAATGTTCAGTGATTGTGTCTAAAACTGACTACACAGTACTTTGCTTATGCCTGTAAAATGTAATGTTTGATAAAATAAATACATTATTAATGACAGTATAAATAGCTGGTGTCTGTTTGCAAACCTACAAAATTTTTTTTATTTGAAAATTTCAAATACTATGTAACTTTTAGAGTGAATAGAGTGGAAGAAACAACTTCTTACTGTCCTCGCAGGTGGTTCTGGTGGTGCCAGGCTTGCCCAGCCTCTCTTATGGAGAGACATACTACTGTTACTTTCAGGAGATACAGAGCGCTGCTATTGTTCATGCAACTACAGTCACCTGCTCCACTCCTCCAGCCCACAGCATACCTCCTGTGCCTTCTGGACAGGGTAGGATATTCAACCTGCACATTTTCTGTTTTTTTCTTACCTAAGAGAAATTTAAATTTCTGTTTGGTTTAGCTCTAGGTACTAAGAGAGGCAAGAGAGGCAAAAACTACATTTAAAAAAAGCAGAACTCCGTAACATGACTAATCAGGAATTCCTGCATTTAATTCCTGGGTTCCAAAATGTATACTTGGTTATTTAAAAGGAAATTAATGTAAACACACTACACTTAAAGTTTTCCTTTTGGCTTTTTTCTAAAGAAAGACTCCATTAAGATTTAATTTTGTTAACATAAAAGCACATGGTTGTACAATAATGCTTACAGCAGGTCAGTCTGGTCTCCAGAAAGCTTTATCTTATTTTATGTTTAGTTCTTTTCCATGGTACATCAATTTTTAATGTGTGACAAGTTTTAGTAGTTGTTTGTCTCTTTCAACAGATTCTGTGACAGTCGCTCTGTCTCTACGCTTCCTGAATGTAACTGTGGCAGTTCAGAACTTTACCTTTTATGACTGCTCTCTTGTGCAGCATCTATCTGGTACCATGCCGTAAGTACCTCACATCTTCTGAGACATTTTGGGCTAGTTTCATAAACTCAGCAGTACTTGCTACAGAAAAACTGTATCTCTCTGTAAATAGGGGTGTCACGTGATTAAAAAAATTAATCTAATTAAATACAAGCTCTCTGATTAATTAATCTAAATTAATCACACACATTTTTGCTGTAAAAGTATTTAGACATTTAAATGAATTTCAGCATAGACAACATTACAGACTTTCAGCATCTCTTTTCAGCACAGTTCATGTGCAGTAATGGCTATAGCAATCAAAAATATGACCTAATATACTGAGGGAAAAAATGCTTCAACAAGAACAATGATAGAACTATGTCCGTCTATAAGTTGCAGTTTAAACTAATGTACAAACAAGCACAGGTGTTCTGATGAATTATGCTACCGTAGCACAAATCAACAGCAGAGGTTCATGCTACCCTGTGGAAATTTAAGTTTATACAGCTTATACAGTTTATTGATCCTACGGAGGAATCTCATTTCGGCCGCTTGTATCCGTGATCTCTTTCTTTCGGTCACTACCCACAGCTCGTGACCATAGGTTAGAGTAGGAACGTAAATCGACCAGTAAATCGAGAGCCTAGCCTTTCGGCTCAGCTCTTTCTTTACCACGACAGATTGATGCAGCGCTGGCATCACTGCTGATGCAGCACCAATCCGTCTGTCGATCTCCGGCTCCATCCTTCCCACACTCGTGAACAAGACCCCGAGATACTTAAACTCATCCCCGACCCGGAGAGAGCACTCCACCCCTTTCTGGCTGAGGACCATGGTCTCGGATTTGGCGGTGCTGATCCCCATCCCAGATGCTTCGCATTCGGCTGCAAACTGCTCCAGTGAGAGCTGAAGGTCACGGCCTGATGAAGCCAGCAGAACCTGCAAAAAGCTGAGACCTGATTCTGAGGTCACCAAACCGGACCCCCTCAACACCCTTGCTGTGCCTAGAAATTCTGTCCAAGAAGCTCTGCCACCGGTTGAACAGGGAGTGAACAGCCCTTATTAAGGTGTCCGGCACCCCACACCCCCGGAGCTCTCCCCAAAGGAGTCCCCAAGGGACACGATCGAATGCCTTTCTCAGATCCACAAAACACTGGTGTAGACTGGTTGGGCAAACTCCCATGCACCCTCCAGGACCCTCCTAAAGGTGTAGAGCCGGTCCACCGTTCCACGTCCAAGACGAAAACCACACTGCTCTTCCTGAATCAGAGATTCGACTATCCAACGGACCCTCCTCTCCAGCACCCCTGAATAAACCTTCCCTGGGAGGCTGAGGAGTGTGATCCCCCTATATTTGGAACACACCCTCCGGTCCCCTTTCTTAAAGAGGGAGACCACCACCCCGGTCTGCCAATCCAGAGGCACTGCCCCTGATGTCAACTAAGACAGCTCCACAACATCCAGAGCCTTAAAGAACTCCGGGCGGATCTCATCCACCCCCAGGGCCTTGCCACAGAGGAGCTTTTTGACCCCCAAGTACCCAGACTCTGCTTCCTCAATGGGAGACGTGTTGGTGGGATTGAGGAGGTCTTTGAAGTATTTCTTTCACCGACCCACAATGTCCCAAGTTGAAGTCAGCAGTGCCCCGTCCCCACCATATACAGTGCTTATGACGCACTGTTTCCCCCTCCTGAGACGCCGGATGGTGGACCAGAATTTCCTCAATGCTGTCTGGAAGTCATTCTCCATTGCCTCTCCGAACTCCTCCCACACCCAGGTTTTTGCATCAGCAACCGCCAAAGCTGCATTCTGCTTGGACTGCCGGTACGTGCCGGCTGCCTCCGGACTCCCACAGGCCAAAAAGGCCTGGTAGGACTCTTTCTTCTGCTTGATGGCATCCCTTACCGCCGTTGTCCACCAGCGGGTTCAGGGATTACCACCACGACAGGCACCAACCACCTTACAGCTCCGGTCAGCCGCCTCAACAATGTAGGTGCGGAATATGGCCCATTCGGACTCAATATCCCCCACCTCCCCCAGGATGTGGTTGAATATCTGCCAGAGGTGTGAGTTGAAACTCCTTCTGACTAGGGACTCCGCCAGACGTTCCCAGCAGACCCTCACAGTACATTTGGGCCTGCCAGGTCTGACCCGTTTCCTCCCCCACTAGCGGAGCCAACTCAACACCAGGTGGTGATCAGTTGATAGCTCCGCCCCTGTCTTCACCCGAGTGTCCAATACATGCGGCCGTAAGTCCGATGAAACAACTACAAAGTCAATCATCAAACTGCGGCCTAGGGTATCCTGGTGCCAAGTGCATATATGGACAATCTTATGCTTGAACATGGTGTTCGTTATGGACAAACCATGAAGTTCAATAACAGAACACCACTCGGGTTCAGATCAGGGGGGCCATCACGCCACTCCAAGTACCACTGCCATTGCCCACATGAGCACTGAAGTCCCCCAGCAGAACAAAAGAGTCCCCAGAAGGAGTGCTCTCCAACACACCCTCCAAGGACTCCTATGGGTGGTGAGCCCATTGGAAGGGGGACCCATGTCTTCTCTTCGGGCTTTACCCCATGGATATAGGCCCGGCCACCAGGCGCTCGCCATTGAGCTCCACCCCCAGGCCTGGCTCCAGAGAGGGATGCCGGTGACCCACGTCCGGGCAAGGGAAAACACTTCTTCACAATCTTTTTCTTCATTGGGTGTCTCTTGAACCACTCTTCGTCTGGCTCCTCACCCAGGACCTGTTTGCCATGGGTGACCCTACCAGGGGCATAAGCCCCCGACAACATAGCTCCTGGATCATAAGAACACGCAAACCCCTCCACCACAATAAGGTGTCGGCTCCGGGAAGGGCGAGAGTCTATCGATTAATGTTACCCTGTCGAAAAAGCTTATACAGTTTACACAGTCAGTATAGCATAATGATGAGAAATAGGCAAATAATTTAATTTATTAACCCTTACAGTCACACACAGCACACAGTGTGAAATTCTTTCTCTGCATTTAACCCACTCACCAAGTGAAGCAAAGGCCTGCCACCAGTGAGGGGTGCCGTGGGAGCAGTGTGCAGGAACGGTACCCCACTCAAGGGTACCCCAGTGGCGACACCAGCAGTTGGGACTCGAATCCACAACCTTCTGATTGCAGGACCAACGCCCCAAATACTAGGCCATCCAGCTTCCCAATAATATGCATAAAGAAAAATATGTTTTATTTGATGAAATGAAGAGCCTAGATAGATAGATAGATAGATCTTTAGAGGTGCACAGAGTCATTTTATACAGTCCGGTTCTAACACTGAGAAATGCTACCATCAAGCAGGGTGTTCTGATTCATGCTGCCTTGTTAAAAAATGCTACAGTAGCGCTAATCGACAGCAGAATCTATCGATTCATGCTATTCTTTCGAAAAATGCTTGAAAAATCCCTTGAAGCTCATACAGCCGCCAGTTTCCCAAGGTAGCACAAATTTCTGGACATGGCACTAAATCCCAAGACTGTGGAACCGCACATGCGCAGAAGGGTCTGGGAGCATGTTTCAACAGAACATTGGACCGGGTTAAAGTCACGTGGTGCAAATAATCAGTGTTCATTTTTTTAACACGTTATTTTTTCTGTGATTAATTTATCGCAATTGACACATTAATTCGACACCCCTATCTATAATATGTATATATTTTTATCTAATTGATTGAGCCACCTTTAAAGTCAATGTCAAATTCACCAACAGTTTACTGAGGGGCTACAAAAGCTTTTTATTTAACTGATGAAAACCTTTCTTTAACTCCTGTAAAGGCTTTTTTCAACAGGCGACAGTTCCTCATAAAAGCTAGGCTGGTTATGAGTCCTTCAGTTTGGAAGCGTTAAACACTCATTCTGGAAACATAGACAAGAGCACCCGTGAATTGTGTAAAACTCAGAATTTGTGATGTGGTAAAAAAATGCCTAAAATGCCTATTTTTATAGTGTAAACCCTAAATATGCCCCCAAATATGCCCCCAAAACTTTTTAATTTTAAACTCAGCTTAATACATTACCCTTAAAGAAAATGTAAAGGTAAACCTGTATCTGTACTGTACAGTTTACACTGAACTCCCACAGTGGTAGAATATAAAATACCAATGTTACCCCTGTATATACTGCATTGTAATTCATGCAAGCGCGTTTTCTTTGGTATGCACTGTCGTTTCCTTTGGTATATGCAGGACATATACAGTAATAATTTTATTTAATTTACAGTGTCATGCTGGGTACAGGGAAGGACTATCAGGACACAGAGTTAGTGATATAAATGGGTTTCCAAGTTCATTCATGCCTGCAGATACACACAGGAGAAGCACACTGTCAAACACCAAGCATCAGATGTTACAGCTGAATATGACTTGGCTGGCTGCTAGAACTCTCCACTGCCACTGGAGAGACCGCTGGATGAAACGGGGAAAATCCGTAGTATGCGCTTCTTCCTTCTCTCCTTCTAGAGAAATGTAAAACATAAACCAAGAGTAATACAATCTTTCTCCTCTTTCTCTACATTTATTTGTTAGCTAAGAATAGTGAGTGTTTTCAGCAAATATTAATTGAGTAACACACAAGTGTATAAAACATTTTATTGAGGAGAACCAGAAAAGAAGTATATATATAGTACTGTTCAAAAAACTTGAGTAAAGTACCAGTTTATCAAAAGAAGAAGAAGAAACGAAGACCAGCTACCCAAGAATCTCCACAATGATGTTCAGAGACATTTTAAAGTGAGAGTATCTGCTAGGGTTTGATAACATTATGATAAAAACCGCATAGAGGTTCTAAAAACTGCATGGTGGCCTGGTGTTTAGGGAGTTGCCCCGTTGATCAGAAGGTTGTGAGTTTGAATCCCAGGAATGCTAGTGGCACCACTGAGGTACCCTGGAGTAAGGTACTATCCCCACACACTGCTCCCCGCTGCTTGACTTGGTGAATGAATTAAATGCAGAGGAATAATTTCACACCGTTCAAACTGTGTGCTGTGGTGTGTTCACATATGACCCTTTACGATTCTGAATTAGCATTTTCCTTAGCGAAGCCCAAACTAAAGTAAGCCTGGGCTAAAGTGAATTACACAATAAAATACTGACTTGTATGTAAACATTCTTTTATCTGTAAATAACGCTGGCATACAACGGGCCTCGTCTGATTAATTAGCTTCATGTGAAAAAAAAAACCTCTCGTCAGCCAAAACTCTCGTCAGCACAGAACAAACAGGGAAACCACACAGGAGCCGGGGCAGACAGTCTGATTACACAAACACAACACAAATAAAAGTTGCTTCCACACGCAGACAGACCACTTTCAAACTTGCTGGACTGAAAGGGCTGATAGGAAATACTCTGAGCCTCTGACCATAAATTCCACTTTTCTCATATTTTCTGCATTACCCCAAACAATTTGGCTGCTACTGAGAGAGACAGAAGGAGAGACAATAAAAGAGATGGAATGTTAGAGAGAGAGAGAGAGAGAGAGAGAGAGAGATAACAGAACAAGAGAAGAATGAGGGAAAAAGGGATAAAGACAGTGAAAGGGGGAAGGCTGAGAGGATGTCAGGAAAGGACAGAGAGAGACAAAAAAAAGAATGGGACAGAGGGAGAGAAAGAGAGGTTTTTCAAAAAATGGCAACTTTGTCTTTTAACATTCAATCAATTCAGCCTAATTTAGGTCCTCTGGTGTACTTTCTTTAAGCTTTTAAACTACAGCTTATACGTTTTTAACTTAGTGACACTATTTTTACAGTGACACCCACACCCAGATGTTTAAATGGTTTCTGAAGCTTAACAATTAGATAGGGCTTGGTGACACCTTTCCAGCGACTCCTTCTTTAAAATAATAGCCCCAGAGATTCGGAGTTATTAGCCAAAAAATGTTCACCTCGCCCAGGTTTCCTAATACTTTAGTCCCCCACGGAACGTACTCGCGGCTTTTCTAAGCAAGGCAACCACAAATCTTGTGAAACTTCACAGTTAGATAGGGCTCAATGAGACCTTTTCAAAGACTCCTCGTTTGCCATAATAGCCCCCGACAATCCGAAGTTATTCGCCAAAAACCGTTCACCTCGGATAAAAGTATTGGGACTCTTCGCCGAGGTGAACGGTTTTTGGCTAATAATTGGCTATTATTTTAAAGAAGGGGTCGCTGGGGGTCGCCCTATCTAACTG
>JBBPCY010000136.1:2116455-2140134 GCA_037974405.1 Brachyalestes nurse
TTAGAACTTTTTGTTACTTAACTTCGCTGTATCGTGAACCGTACCGAACCGTGATGTCAGAACTATAGTGTGAACCGTTACACCCATATGAAACACTGTCAAATCACATTGTATGTCTAAACAGTTGTAGGAGCCAATGAGAAACCTGAATTTTGTCCATTTTTATTAGCTGATCATATGTAGACCTGCGGTTTCCATGATGTCAGTAACATACGCCGCAGTCTCAGTCGGAAGGCCTTGCATTTGGTGTGCCGTTATGAGCACCAGATGCTGGAAGATAAAACACTGATACATCAGCGAGGCTTGTGCATGAATGGCTCTGATGAGAGGCGTGCAGCTGTCAAAGAGCCGTTATCACTGGAACGAAAATGTCAAAAACTGCAATGAATATCGACATAATTGATATGATCTCTGGTTTGAGCGCTGATTATATGAGGATTTGTATGTGTGATGCAGTCAGAGTATTGAGAGTGCTGGTACCAGAGCCCACTCTGTGTCACAGCACATGCTATGGGTTTGGCTTGGGCCTCTGTAAAACGATACCATTCATTTGAAAAGGATTTCTGTCGATGAATGGAGAAAAGGAGGTTTGGAAGGAAACGAAACCTGAAGGACACTCATGATTACTACTCTCTGAAGCTGCCCTTCACAACAAGCACACGGCTGACCTTGAAATTTCGTCCCACGTTCCTCTTTTGAATTACTTTCAAAGGCCTTGGCAGCCGAGTGTATGCGCATGGGTTTTGTGTTAGGCAACACAAGGCATAAGCACATAAAGAGGTGTGCTATCATGGTGTTAAACAAAATAAAAGACCAAGTATGAAAGGACAGGAGTGTGTTCCATTGTTATATACATTTGTAGCAGATTTCTTATGCTTTTTTTGTTTATATGTTTGTCTTTTTTGTTTTGTTTTGTTTTGTTTTTGTGTACTGCCGTGAAGCAATATGGGGTTCACACCATGCTAATGATGTCATCAACAAGGACTGTCATTCCTTGTCAGTAACATTAGAATTATTAGCCAAGTATGTTAACACACTCAAAATATTTGGCAAAATATGTATATATGTATAACCATCACACACACACAAGGCCTATGTGGCCCTGCAACACACAGCATCTTATATGTATGGTAGTGAAACGTGCATCACGTATGGGAATTGTGGTGTATGAGTAATTGAACAAACAGGAGTAGCTGTGGCATAGCAGATGCTAGTACTGTTCAGCTATTTATGAGGATGATGACACAAGGGAACCTCTCAGTACAGAGGGTTCTGTAGCACCTGCCGGAGGGGAAAGGAGTTGAAAAAGGGTTTTGTCCTGGGTCCTAGGAGTCTGTAATGATTTTCCCTGCCTATTTCCTGCTCCTTGAAGAGTACAGTTCCTGCAGGGTGGGAAGGGGAGCAGCCGGCCATAGCTATTCACTGCATTCTGCTCCTGTCCTGTTTTGTGGTTGCTGCAAACCAGACTATGATGGAAATACACAGGTTGAGTTCGATGACTGCAATGTAGAAGTGGTTCAGAATCCTCTGTGGCACTTCAGGTCTTGGGTAATGGCAGGTTCCAGAAACCTGAAGGTCTCCATGGTAGACACCGAGCTGCTGGAGATTGTGAAGGAGAGCAGTGCTGAGGGGTGTCTTACAAAATCCATTTGGTTCGGTGGAAAATTACATAGTATTCCGTCTACCCTCGATGCAGTAAATCAGCCAAGACAAGTTTAGAGTCCAAGTTGCGTTTCTTTAGGTTACAACTTGATCTACAAGTGTAATATGGTTAATAAACAGAATACAGTAGTCACCCAAATGAATTAAACTGTGTAGCCGAACCCTTTGAGCATCTTGAACTGAAGGAGCCAAATTCAGACACCAAACATTGCTTGGCTAATCTGCATCTGAAGAGGGAAACTGTGTAAAAATTGTGAGATTTTTTGTGGAATTATTCTTTAAATGCGCCTATAAAAAGCATGACGATGCATCCAGAGCAACTGGTGTAGTCGACTCGCTCATTCCTACTTGCTGTCTCATCAGTGTCTGTGTAAATGTCTGGATGGCACCGACCTTGCTGTAACAGTAGGTGGGTAAAGACTGGGCACCTTGCCACAATGTTGATATCTATATAATTCCCTCTATTAGAACCAAAGAAATTGCTTCTTCCTCTACAACACCCCCGCTCTCCATACTCTAGCCACCTTTCTCTCTCCCTGCAGACTAAGCTCTTTCCGCGTCTGTAGATAACGAGGCTCCAGGCGGGACTGATAGTGCCTGTGCCGTGTATGAGGAGATGAGATTGCACTCAGAGTAAAGCTTGCTTTCTCTCTGCTTTGCCCACGCTAACCCTGCACCCTCCTGCAGGTCAGGACCCCACTAGTCTGGAAATGGGCATCTAAAGAGAAACGCTCTGCCGCCTCGTGTCGAGCCTGGCCAGTTTGCTCAGCAATCCCCGGTTAGAGAAAAGGACTATGGCTTTGATAAGATGAGGAGCTCTTGACCTCGATAACAGGCCTCCACACCAGTGCCACTAAACGAAGACACTGCTCGGAAAGGGCTCAGTAAATTTAAAATGTTCCCACCTTGGAGTCCTGTAGCATTGATCAAAGCAAGAAATAAAAGAAAGCTTAGAATTCCTTTCAGAACGCCGCAGTGTCCCGGGGTGGGCGGATCGTTCTAAAATCTCCAGAGAAAAGGCGGCTCAAGCCGACTGGCGCACTGCCACCTGCAGACAGCAGGATCTGTGAAGCACTATGGGAGTCCCTACTCTTCCGTGAGATCTCCTAGGAGTACAACACACACACACACACACGTCTGCATAGGGTTGATCTTTTCCCGACAGCGGAAACAACAATTAAAAGCACCATTAAGGCCATTGACTCGGCAGGCAGTACAGGGAAAGTTAATTTAATTAAATTCATATGTTATGGGAACCATAGATCATCTAAGCAGTTTGCTGTTAGAGAGAGAGAGAGAGAGAGAGAGAGAGAGAGAGCAATTTGGAAAGCCACCAAGGCAACTACAGTCCTTCGAGAAAGAGACATATTGATCTTTTCAAGTGGGTAGAGCATTGTGGAGCTGGCGTAATGTGTGATTTGTGATCTGTTCCCATAAGGCTAACGCTCGGCTAGCAGATGGGGCCTTCGCTGAGGAATCAAAGAAATCCACTGCAAACTTCCTTGAGTTGATTCATATTTACATATTGCTGAATGTGATGGATCACAAACTAACAGTGGCATATCATACTGACAGAATAAGCGCGACAGCATGATTTACTCCGGCTTGTAGATAAATATGCAAAGATACATATGCAGTGCTTACACCATCATTTGTATGGCATTAACTCCTACACAAGGACTATAAGTCTGTAATCTCTACACCACTGCGCTGTTCACAGTGTTTTCCCGCTGTGCAGCAAGATACACCGAGTGTTCAGGGGGTATAATCAGAATGCATAATGAAGAGATTCAGTTTTTAAGTATTCCCACATTTCATGTATTTGGTGTTAAGGCTGAATAGATATTTGGGGGTTCGGTGGGTGTTAGTGTGGCCCAGCACAGTCCCAGACGCCTTTACAGAGCTAAAAAGGTGATTTAGGGCGTGTCATATTCTCTCTCTCTCTCTCTCTCTCTCTCTCATGCTCTTATTCTCTCTCTCTACATCTTATTCTTTCTCTATCCCTCTCTCTTTTATGCTACTTTCTTTCTCTCATTCTGTCTCTCTCTCTCTTTCTCTCTCTCTTTCTCCCCCTCTCTCTCATATCCCTCCTCTCTTATGCTCTCCCCCCTTCCCTCCTCAGTTCACTTCGCTCTCACTAGGTGGCATTCTCTACCCGCTGTTGCTGCTCAGTCCGTCCATTAAATCAGTCTTTTAGCTCAGTGTACTCATGACTCATGATATGCATCTTTTTGAAACTGCGAGTTAATCATGTTACTGGCAGTTTTCTACAGATACCAAACATGCCCTGCTTTTATTGTCAGAAGAGCTTTTATTTAATAATATGTTAATAGGAACATTATCTCGCGGTGCTTTATTTAAAATATAAATTGTCTTTGTGTTCAAAACCCTGTGGGTCACTTTCAAGGCCGCAGAGCCTGTTTAGTTCCCGACTAAACCAGATTTCCAACCGAGAGGTTAATTTCGTCTTGGCCTGATCTAGGAAACCAAGCCTGCATGTGTTTGTTAAAGATCAGACCGTTTTTGAAGTGCAGGGCTCTTGCTTTTACTTTTCTTTTGATTGCTCTTTAAAATATTTATACATTCATTGTTGTGTGTTTTCTGACACCAGTGATTGCAAACTGGTCAGGATGTTAGATTTCTTTACTTATTAGCTACATTAGCTCCGTCACACCAGACTGCTAATACAGTTGCTTGACCACATTTCAGGTAAGGAGCATATCATGTTAATGGAATATTTTGAAAACTATCCCTTTTAAACAAATTATTTGTAAAGTCACTGAAAGACCCGCCCAAAGATGCTGCACTCTAATGTAAAGTGATGACAGAATGCAGATCAAGGCAATAATTTGGATGCATTTTCTGTTCCTGTTTTTTGCTGCTTCTTCATTCTTCTGTAAACACGATTAGTCCGCTGCTGTCTCCATTAAGCTGTCGACCGTTACTCAGCCAGGCTTTTGTTCAGACCTCCCATTTCAGAGAGGACAAGGGTCACCTTAGATCAGCCTCAAACGAGCCTAAGCGATTTTCACACAAATTGGGCTTCAGTGAGGGCTGGGTTTTAGTGTCATTTTCCGCACTTTATTATGTGTGCATCATTACACAAGTGCAGCACTTACTATACAGCTTTTCATTGTTTTTTCCCTTACTGTCATGTTCGATGCAGTTTGCCAGCATCTCCACTAAGTGGCGCTCAAGGACAGACTTGATTTATGAGGCTACCCTCCCCCTCCCCACCCCACCCTATTCCATTCATCTCTGCTGAAACAGCTTCTGAACCAGACGGAGAATAAGGTCATTCTCAGAGACTTTCCATTATAATGGCTCATAGAAGGGAAACTGCGAATACATCAAAATGAGTGAATAATTCAGGATGATTCAAAATCTCTGTGTGTTTTGAAAGGCTTTGTTGTGCTGGCGTGCTCTTCCCTGCAGGAAGTTACTGTCTCGTAAGTGCGTTCGCAATAGGAATATCTCCCTCACCATGCCAACAAGAAGATCTATGTTACTGCTGCCATTGTTTTGAAGTCACAAAGTGCTTGCTTGAAGTTTTTAGAAGTTCACAACAGTTTCACTCCCTAAAGTAGAGAAGAAACAGAACAGTGACTTGTTGTGAGGTTGTACATAGTCTTCAAAGCCAGAATGAGAAAAAGAGAGTCCATAATTTGTATAGGGCAAATAGTGACTCCACTAAATGCTCTGAAGTGGTTACTCTATAACCAAATACCCTCCAGTACATGCATTTATCTCCTCTGTGGGTTTTTCTCCAGGTGACTGTAGTGACTGCATTGTGTACAGCAAGGATCATTCATCATGGAGAAAATGAAAGAATTCACAAATGGAATGAAACAAAAAGGTGTTAACCTTTATAAACCAGGTCAGGGTTACAAAAAAAGCGGGACGGTTTTAAAGGGGACATATTATGCAAAACTCACTTTAGTTATAATATATCTATGGGCTATACAAAACATCTTCATTAAGTTCTTTGCACAAAATCACTCTCTCATAAAGAGATCTCACCAACTTTATTCTTGACAGTTTCAGTCCCTTTTTAAAATGAGCCGTTTTATGCAAATAAGCTGTTGCTGGCCACGCCCACCCATCCTTTGCTTACGCTCTGCGTTTACTACATGTGAACATTTCAGAAAACAGAGGCACTACCCAATCCCTATATGTTCGACTCCAAGTCGAACCCAGAGCAAGATGAACACAACACTTCATGTGACTCGCCCTTGCCTGTAGCCGCAGCGCTCGGTGTCTTATGCGTGCTCTTAAAATCAGCAGACAAAAATGGCGGATCTTCAACTAATCTAGTGGGTGGGGGCTCGACAGAGGTGGTTCTATGCAAATTTTCCCACTATTACGTAGCAATGGGGTAGCCGTCTAAACGGCCAGTAGGAGCATATGATTCCTGACACCAAAAACTTTCAGTTGATTCACAGAAAACGGATGGATGTTGTTAGGAATTTTTTTTGCGCTTGGAGTGTTTATAGGAGCGGTAGAGACTCAAGTGGAAATACAAAAGGATGCAAAAAGTGAGTTTTGCATAATATGTCCCCTTTAAACAGAGCACCAGGAGTTTGATAGACACTCAAGCTGAGTTTGACTTTAAAAGTAAATATTCAGAAACAGGCCTGATTCACACTAAATATGGTGGAAGGCCTGTGATCTGTTTTGGGTCTGTTTTTCCTTTAATAGGACATAGGACCCAAAGACATTCTGTTTTGAGTTGTGGTCTCAGTACTCATTTTTCGCCTCCAGTCTTATCAAACACTCCAGAAGAAAACTGATGTTGTTAATTGGGGGATGCACAGAGCAATAACTGTCCAGTACCAGTAATTGTGACACATGGTTTTCCTAGACTACATTTGCTTCAAGTAAAGACTTTTTTTTCTCGTATTTTTTACATGCTGTGAGATTGAGCAAATCACACACATTGTAATGACCTTTTCTACTCATCTTTACTAATTGCGGCAATTATTCTACAATACATTTACTCTTAGCACTCAAGTAAAACTTTTTGCACCTGTACTGTTCTATATGAACATTCTGCTTCCCATTACAGTGAAGTGGGAGAAAACTTTTTCTCTCTAAAATAATATAGTGCTTCTATATTGAAGTAGACCAGTCATAGCAAACCTTCATTAAACCCTGGCTCTAAAGATTGTCCAGATTGTGAGCTTAGCAGCTTTAAGGGCCACTACGTAGTTGGTGTGAGATATTTTAAAATCATAGGTGATATTCTGAGAGTGTGGAGGGGGTGATTTTTGTCCAGTTTTGTGGGAGATATGTGGGATCTAAATGAATGAGACTGCATTACCAATTAAACCTGTCAGAAGTCAGCCGGACAGGTGCAGCTGTGCGGGGGTTTGTTACCCGCAGTGTTGTGAATGGGTGTCTACACCTGAATATCAAAACCCCACATGCGTGTCATTAAACACGTTCCAGGAGTACAGGACTGGTGCTGCTCTTTTATTTAGTGCTTTAAGGCTGCTGCGTTTCACCTCCTGATGTAGACTAATTACACTGGAGACACATTTCTGCAGGCGTAATTAATTAACACAGAGATTATGAATAGTTTAATGGGCTAAATTGCGTCAATGTAAAGCCCATAGCTTAAATGGCATTCCTAGTAGCTTGGCCAGCGTAGCAACAGTAACCAAGATGGCTAGTTCCAGCCGCTTGGCTCCAGCTTTTTTTCATTTTTCAGAAAAATATCAGATGGGTGTAAGATTGCACTGCCTGTGCAGGTTGAAGCTGTGTGTGTCTGCGCATATCTTGTGTTTCCGGGAACAAGCTGTGCGGTCAATGAGATCTGTAACGAAAGTAATTCAGATATATTTTAAAATGTGAATTGTTTCTAATTCATTCTACTTTTTAATAAATAGGAACTTATGCATATTGCATAGAATTTTATCTTGTCTCCAACCACGTCTTAATAGAAACTGCAGAAGAATCTGAAAAGATCTGATCATGATGATGATGATGATGATGATGATGATTGATGATTTTGTGACTATTGCATCATAACAAACAAAACTCTCAGGACTTTTACTTTTCATACTGAGGTACATGCAGTATCAAATCATTTGTACTTTAACTGTAGAAATATAGTGAAAACTACATCTTGCTGTGATGGACCGGCAGCTCGCCTGTGCTGTTTCTCTGACTTTCTACCTGTGACTTCAGGTTAGAAATTAACAGTTTGGATAGTGAATAAATAACTGAATAGAACTTCTACTTTTGCTTGAGTAATATTTTACAAAAGAAATCTGTACACACTGGTGCAGAGTCGTGTACTTCACTGTTGATCAGCTGTATATGTGTAAATCTGATTACAAACAGCAAGGTTGCTTTAAGGAAAGGTCACTCGTCTGTGTTTGGAATGCTGTCTACAACTGTTGTGCTCTGAAATGAGTGGGTCTTAGTTTACAGCATGGCTTTACTTCATAAACACCATTCTTGTGGCACAGTAGCTGCTGCCCTAGAGGCATTAGCATCTCGCTAAAACGCATGCTAAGGCCCCCTCACATTCCCAGCTATGTTTTGCCCTTTTTTTTTTAATGAAAACTGTGTGTTCTGTCCCGGAAGCTGTGTGTATTTGCTGCACTCGAGGGGGAGGCATGGAGCGGAACTGTTAGCTTTATGACCCCGGGTGCGCTCCCAGCTGTGCTGCTGACAGGTCGGAGAAAAATGGCAGGAGACAGCACCGGGCAGCGTGTAGAGGTGTGAGCCCTCTGTAGCTCTGCTGCAGCCTGGGACCCTGCCCTGAAGTCCCAGGTACAGTCTGAACATCTGAGATCTTGATCTTTTTACAAGGTGAATCATTCAGGCTCCCTCAAGCAGCAGTATGAACAGAATCCCTTTGGACCTTTTTAATCCTGGTTTATTTTGCTGACTCATACTCCGATCCGTTGCAGCTCACACTCCTGTCTTTGCATGCGTGCACTGTGAAATGAACCATATCTACTTTTGTGCTACAGTGAGAGATGAATATTCATTACATTCCAGTATGTCTGAGTACTGCACACTTCTGTAGTACTTATGTCCCAGCATTCTCTGTGGTTGTGTAAAACCTATAACCTATGAGAATACAAGAGAATACATTTTTTAAAAATGTGAATACCTGATGAAGTGTGAATATGTAAGTCTTTTCTAGCTGTTTGATCTGAAATGCGCACTGTAGAGAAACAAAGTATTGTTTACAGTAGTGCAGACACTACTTTTAACTCCTCTTAAAAGCAACATCACAGAAAAGTTAAATAGTTAAAATGTCTGAGACATTGTTTTTACGTAGTTTTAAGAAGCGTTTGATCAAAAACAGATTTTTGAACAATAATGGTACACAGGAATATACAGGGTGCAATTAAGTTTGCATTTATCCCTGTTTTACCATTATCAAAGTTATCTTAGATATCAAAAAACCTTAGATACATGTAGTGTTGCTGGTCATTCGGTATCGGTATAGAGAATTTATTTTGATAATGCACAGTACAGTTTCACTTTGAGCCACGCTGAGTGACTTTGCTCTCTCTCTCAAAGACTGGAATAAGCATATGTTTTAAAATTTCAGAGGAAAATTCAAATACTAAGGTGCGTAAGGGAATAACATCGCCAGCCTCTGGTTTAAACAAAGGAAAACATTAAAGGTTCTTTGAAAAGCGGTAACTAGAACATGATCCTTTTAGACTTTTTTTGCTGACTCACAATCAGATCCAGCCTTAGCCAGTGCCAAGGCTTTTACTGCAGTGCGAAGCACTGTTTCTTGTTTTGCCTGCTGTGTCAAAGATAAATGCGAAGTGTTCTGACTGATGAAAATAAGGCATAACTCTACAGATCTTGAGATGTGTCTGTATCACATCTCTGCTGTTTATATATAGCTTTCCAGGCCAAGTTCCTCTCCCTCATCCTGACTGATTCAGCAGGGCTGTGTAGATTAGTGTTTGCGCAGCGTGTCATGGTGCAGTAGAGGGGTACAGTGCCACTGCTGTCCCTCTGTGATAAATGAGCTTGGTGTGTGTTGCTGTAGGCACCACTGTGCACCAACCCCTCTCAGCCCTGCTGCTGTTTCCATACCCAAATCTAAAGGTCGGCGAATTGGCAAAAATATAGGCAGTACAGTTCTTAAAAGCATACACAAACACACATATACATATACACACACACACACACACACACACACACACACACACACACACACACACACACACACACACATATATATATATCGATTAATCTGTCAACTAAGTCGAGTCGACTAGTCGTCATCGCACGCAGCGGAGGATCACGGGTGTCCAACATTGAGTAACTTTTATTAAAGATCTCTGTAACATGAACAGTCAACATGGCAATTAAACAAAACAAAAAGGCTGATACCTTGAAGTTTCTGGTAAATTTAAGTGTACAACAGAAAGTGGGAACAGTTTAAGCCGCGGCAGCCACTCAGCGTCCTCCGGGCTGGACGACTGCAGTGCTATCATTAGCCGCGTTAGCTAGTGTTAGCCAGCGGTGCCATTTCAGATGGCCGTGCAGAACGCTCGTACTTTTACTGTACTTTAACACTGACTTGCAGGTTGTGTAGGTCACCGTGCTGTTTGTGTCGAGTGAAGTATCTCCACACATGTGATGTGTGTCTGTGTCTCTGCTGCCTGTATAAAGAAGCTAATTTTCAACAAAGCAGCATAAATCATTAGAACACCCGTGCTTGTATGTACATTGTTTTAAACTGCAGTTTACAGATGGACTTGGTTCTATCATTGTTCTTTCTGAAGCATTTCTGTTTTTTCCGCTCAGTATGTTAGGTCATATTTGTGATTGCTGTGACCATTACTGCACATGAACAGTACGGAAACGGTTATTACGTAAAAAAGACGCTGAACGTCTGTGTTGATTATTCAATCATGTGCCAAAATTCATTTACATTTTGAAATACATTTACAGTGCGATTAATTTTGATTAATCAGAAAGCTTGTAATGAATAAATTTAACACCCCTAGTGTGTGTGTGTGTATATATAAAAATGCCTATTTATAATAGTGTAAACCCTAAATATGCCCCAAACATGCTCCCAAAACACTTTAATTTCAGAAAATATAAAGGTAAACCTGTATCTGTACTGTACAGTTTACACTGAACTGCTGTCTCCTGCAGTGCTAGAATGTAAATACTGATGTTACCCCTGTATAGTCTGTACTGTAATTCATGCAGCGCCTTTTCTTTGGTATAAGCAGGTAAATACAGAAATAATTTATTTAATTTTCAGTTATAAAAGTACAACAAAATGTAAGAGTAATCACCAATAATGAATTATATTGGTTGAAGATTCACGAAGATTTACAGTTAATCGGGCGGCTCCTCTTCTTCAGGGCTTCAGGAGGAGTCGTGTTGTAGTGACTAGGGATGGGAATTGTTTGAATTTCTTCGACAACTGTTTAAATAACAAAACAAACTTTATTTAGAATGATTCGAACCAAACAGTCAACTGATTTGTTAACAATAAAACAATTTGCAATTTTACATTAAATAAATAACATCACGTAAAATAAATGTTCATTTGGGCTTAACTTTTTTTTTTTTTTTTAACTTTGTGCTCATATAATTGCAGTCACTGAGAGACTAACAGAGCATCTGGCCTGGTCTTATTGTAGTGACAGATGTCCCTCTGATGATGTAGCAGCTGTCTGTTACATTCTTTCTCATGATGAACCTGTGAAGGTTATTGATTGTTCCTGGTAGACATATATCAGATCCCTCTCATGTTGCTTTTGATTTGGGCATTAACATCTTGAAATGTATGTACACTATATGGACATACATTTGGGACACACCTGTTTTTTAGGGTTTGGGCTGTGCCCCAGTGCATAAAGCAAAGTCCATTAAGACGTGGTTGTTCGGAGATCGGAGTGGACAAACTTGACTGACCCACACAGAGTCCTGACCTCAACCCCATCCAGCACCTTTGGGATGAACTGGAACGTAGATTGTGATCCAGACCTTCTCACCAACATCAGTGTCCTCAAAAATGCTACAGAATTGATGGGCGCACAGTTGAAGCTGTTGTAACTGCAAAGGGGGACCAACTCCATAATAAAATGTCTATGTGTTTGAATGCAGTGTTATTAAAGCCCCTGTTGATGGTCAGGTGTCCCAATACTATAGTGTACATTCATAGACCTTGACTTGAGGCATGGTGAATTGTATCACATTTAGATTGTACCATGTGCTACATATCACTACATGAAATTATGCTGGCTTTGTTCTTGGATTAAAAGAGAACTGAAGTAAAATTGCTATGCTTGAGTTTGGAACGCATTTTTGCCTTTGTTATATTATATTCAATGGCAGTGTAAAATCATGTTATTAAAGGAGCCAAGATAATTGAAAAGTAGGTGCTTTTTGCCACTGCCTACATTGTTTAACATAAGGTCCCTTTGGTCATTTTTCTTTCTCCCTCTTTTCTCTTTTCAGATGTATAGGGTGTGTGAGTAGTCGCTGGGGTTGTAACTGGTGCATCCACCAGTATATGTGCACGCACAAGGCCACGTGTGACCAAGGGGTGATCATATATAACCAGCATGTAAGTGTCCAGGGCTCAATTAAAGAGCATAAATAAGTAATGATTATTTATACTAAATATAAAGGGCATCAATGAGTGTACATAGGTTAAATTAACTAATGAGAGTGCTCAGCATATGTAATGGCAAATCTAGCTGTAGACTGCTTAAGAAGACTGTTGTGTGTGTGTGTGTGTGTAGTACATCAGGGTTATGTCCTTGTCAATATTTTGCTTATTGTTTCAATCATCAGAATGTTTGTATGTTTGTCTGTTTACAATTATTTATTGTCTTTTCCTATTTGTCTTTAATCCCTCCCAACTTATTATTTCCCTCTCTTCACTCTGACTGTTTGACCACAAGTATAAACTACCAGCTTCTTCTCCGACATCAGTAAATGACTTTAATAAATTCACATCAGCTATGCCTGTGCATTCCACCACGATGCAACACAAAGAATCCATACCAAGTGGGACTATAGCCATGCCTGGTCCTCCACTGGCCCCTCCCACCACGCCAGAGCCAGCTGCAATCCCTTCTACAGTCATGGGAACTACACCCCCCCTCAGCAACCTGCCCACTACATTCCAGCATACCATGCCTTCCTCAACCCAACAGCCTCCAACCACACTGGCAGGGCTTCACACTCTGCTTAAAGACAGCATAACAGGTGGGAAGAAGGCACATGTAGGTTTGCTGTCAACACCAGTTTCTGGTGTCCATGGTGAGGACATGGCTGATGTGTCCCCTGGAGAGTCAGCTGTAGACTCCTTTACAGTTTCTGCCTTGACACCCTCTTCTGGGGATGTGGGCATTTTGGGGCCACTGGATGAAGCACTTCCTTCCTCCTCTACTGCTGTGGTAACCCTTTGGTCAGGAGAGTCTGATGATAGGGAAGCCTCTCTTGATACTGGGCCTCAAGTGTCCTCGGCCTCCACTCCGTCTGGAGATGGAGAGGAAAGTCCCATCTCAGCCGATTTCCCTCATACTCTGAATGTGGACTACCAGTCCGATCCAGCCGAGTTTTTCCTCCCGGTGAGTAAGAGTGAGAGGGAAACAGATATAGACGTGAGCCCAAGTACTGGGATTGCTTAAAAACTGTAAATCACAAAATTGCAAAAAACCCACTGCCAAGACTAATGAAACAAATAAAAAGTTTGATAGACTCAATAAGCACAATATAAACATTTACATAACTGCCTTGCAAAGCTGTAGTAACAAAAACACACAAGCTGTTAGAGCAAGAGTTAAAGGCTACAATCATGAACAAGTTGGAGTCACTAACTAGATATTATACATACTGTTTGGTTGGAACAGCCACTGAACTGCTGTATCCACTGCTGTTGCTCTGACTGGGTGTCGGTGATGAAAATAGGAAAGGTTCAGTGAATATTGGTTTGATTATTGAAAGAAAATTCTGATTAAGCTTTTTGAAAGATTTTATTCACTCATATAACCACAACAAAAGCACCTCTCTAACTGGATAATCGGTTTTATGTAGAATAAAATGTAAACAAATAGGAAGAATGTGAATAATCTCAATTAACCACACAAAAATGTGATTATTTTTTATTAATTTGTAATTTTAGTCATTTGATGACCGTTGTTATTCAGTATATCATCACATGTCTGGATAGTAGAAAATATTTTGGGGAATGAGCATATGCGTTTTTCCTTTTTCACACTTTTTCTTTGTCACTTTTTCTACACTGAAAAACCATTCAACACAGTCTGACAAAAAATAGCAGAGATTACTATTTTTTTTTTACAGGAAATCATTTGTCCTTTCTGTTTTTTCAGCTTAGTTTGTGTTAGATACAGTTTAATGCAGGTAGTCATATGTACATGTCTGAAATTATTTTTTAGGTTGCAAATGAAGTCTTAAAGCGCTTATAGTGCAGAAAACAATGGTGTGTGTGTATGTGTGTTTATGTCAAGCAGGGTGATGAAGATTTGCTGGTGAGTGGGGGGTCTTATGCCTGTCCGTGTGTTGAGAGTGTTCAAGGTTCCTCCCTTCTACCGGTTAATATTGAGAGGAAAATTACTCTGGTGGGACGCAACCTACATCTCTACCAGGTAATACGAGACATTCTGTTTATGCAGTTTATTTCTAAATTGTTTTGATCATTTAAATGAAGGCACACTAGTGGTTGCCAGGAGTGTAAACAGGTAAATGGACACTTCAGAGCTTGTTTTTGTTTGGATTTGTAAAATATTACTTTCACTGTAATGACCATAACACAATATGAGCCAATCCACATCCCAGTCTCAAGTTGTTAATGAAAATGTGTAATTGTTGATCCACACAATAACGCACTATTTTTGTATGTTGTTCAACGTTCATATATCCAGATATAAGACACAAATAAACCTTCCCATAAAATGAATAACAAATCATTGTATCAGAGGAGATGACTTTTGTTCTGTCTGTGTGTGTCTTCACAGGATGAGGAGCTGGATTATGAGTGTGTACTGGCTATTGAGGGCAGATCTGTGACAGTAGCTGCATTTGTGGAGATGGATGATTCACAATCCTCATTGTTCTACATCACCTGCCAGCTTCACAAGGTCTCCCATGCAGTTCTTGTTCACACAAACATCACATCCTATTAAGGCATAAAAATTGCTGCCAGGGCATCCCAAAGTGGAATTTGTCGTTTTTCTCTCCTTTTTGTATGAATTCTGTTTTCCAGTCTGCGCATTCTAAAACTCCAGTGCTGATTTTACTTCAACTGTACAACAAAAGTGGTAAATTACTTTGGTTAAATTACTTCAGCTCTTTCTACAGGCCTTCTAGTCGCCATTCTGTCATAAATTCAGATATTTTTCCTAATGTGAATTGTATATGCATTGGATATACTTATATGGTTTAGTTTTTATAATTTCGAATTTTAGATTTGAAATTATAATGCAATTAAATATATACAAATGCTTGTACGGTATTTATAAAAAAAAAAAGCATACACTGGATTGCTAGTTTATCAGCCTACGTTGTACCTACACTGATTAGCCATTTTTCCCGATACATCTAACAGGTGTAAGACATAGATGTCCAGTTACTAAATGTGATCCGTGTGTTGCACTTTGTAGCTGTACAGTTGCTGACCGTAGCTCCTCTATTGTTGCACACTTTATCAGCCTCTGAATGATCCTTATTGTTAAGAGACCACCACTGACCACACATTATTTGGACATACTTAGATGTGTCTAATATATAAGTGACAGGTAAATGTATACAATAAAATAAATTTGAGTCCACTGAGGGAGCATTTACACAGCTAGAGCATGTGTGTGTGTGTTTGTGTTTCAGTACTCCTACTCTGCTGCTGAGGAGGAATACAATGCTGCAATTGCAGTGAGGAGGCGAGGCTCCTTTCAGATGGACAGACCCCAGGGCCTGCATGGTAAAAACTGAGGAAGTCTGGTTAACAGCATTAATTTCATAAGAACAGATATAAGAAGATATTACTCGTTATGCTGCACATACACTACATGGACAAAAGTATTGGGACACACATTAATTATTGAATTTAGGTGGACCTTCTCTCAGTGAAGGACAATATTAATCCTTTAGCACGCCAAGACAAGAGCTCCATAAAGACGTGGCTGGAGGTGTTCAGGGTGGAAGAACTTGACTGGCCACAGAGAGTCCTGACCTCAACCCCATCCAGCACCTTTGGGATGAACTGAAACGGACCTTAAGCCAGACCTTCTCATCCAACATCAGTGTCTGAACTCATAAATGTTCTACAGGATGAATGGACACAAATTCCCACAGAAACTCTTGTGGAAAGTCTTCCAAGAAGAGTGGAAGCTGTTATAGCTGCAAAGGGGAACCAACAGATTAAAGTCTATTTGAATGCAATGTCATTAAAGTCCCTGTTAGTGTAATGGTCAGGTGTCACAATATTTTTGTCCATATAGTGTATGTCTGCATTTCAGTGCAAATGACAATTTGATGTAGTTGATGTTTGGTTATATGTTTGCTTGCAGTGAGGTTGTATAACTGCTCGGTGGGCCGCTCGGACTGCAGCCGCTGCCACACCGCGGATCCACAGTATAACTGTGTGTGGTGTGAGGGAGCCTACTCCAGCTGTGTCTTCCACAACTCCTGCACCAACAACATTCAACACACCTGTCCGGCACCACTCATAAACCTAGTATGTGTTTGTGTGTATGAAATTAATTTATTGACTTTTTGTGAGCTCATGACCCATAAATTTTCCAAACTTTTATTTAATTCATTTAAAGCATGTATTTTTTTTTATCAACTTTCTTGCCACTAACACTAGCGTAATACACACAACAATACAAAAATAAAGTGGAAACAGTGAAAGAAGAGCATCTAGTGCAGTGCTGGACAGTGTAAAGCAGTACTTTACTTTAGATGTAAAGTGGACAGTATTCATGCAATGCAATGTGCAGTTCTGGGCAGATCAGACTATGATAACGTTATGTACAATGATTATTATATCAAAACTTTAGTCTTCTGATAATGTTGTGCATTATGTGGTAGGTAGAGCCTCTGTCTGGTCCAGTGGAAGGCGGGACTGTGATCACGATTTCTGGATCAAACCTGGGACAGAGATCAGAGGATATCCAGGATTCTGTGAAAGTGGCTGGAGTGCCTTGCTCTGTAATCCTGAGCCGATACGAGGTCTCCTCCAGGTAAACGTCATTTCAAATCCATTCATTTTACAACACAGACCCAGATACCATTCACATCTCCGTCAGGGGTGTAAAAACATTGCTTGTGTTTTTGTTATGTCTGTTTTGTTTGTTTATTTGTGTGGCCTCTGATTACTGATATCTGATTTGATTGCTTTTTGCTTAAAAATATTATATTTAAAAATATAATTGAATTAATCTGTTTGCTTTTACTGAAAAAGTCAAATGTTATTTTACTCCAGTATAAGTGTGAGGCAGAGATGGGGACTCGAGTCTGAGACTCGGACACGAGTCACACTTAAGTCGCACAAACAAAGACTTGGGACTTGACTTAGACTTGGTAAAAATGACTGAACATCTCTGGTGTGAGGTGGTCTAACATTAATGTGAAGCGAAGTGTAATGGGAGTCTGTATCACTGTGCATTCAGCATTGTGTGTGAGACTACAGCCAGCAGAGGTGAGAAGAGAGGACAAGTCTCTGTGGAGGTTAAAGGTGGAGGAATTGGACAGTCCATCCAACTCTTCCGCTACCAGGTAAGTGCCTGAACTGGTTTGATAAGAAATATTTTCTTGAACTTTTTCTGGAGAATTTCCATCAGAAATTTAAGGTAAGATTCTGTAAATGTAGGGTTTCGTTTCCATCAGCAAATCAAAATTGACACCTGCTGTGTGTGTGTGTGTGTGTGTGTGTGTGTGTGTGTGTGTGTATACGCATGTGTCCATATTTCTGGATCCCAGGACCCAGTGTTACTGGGAGTTTCCCCGCTGAAAGGCCCAGTGTCTGGAGGCACATCACTCATCGTTACAGGGCGGGGCCTACAGACTGGCCAGCCAAGTGAGATCAGTGTTCTGATTGGTGGAGTGCCTTGTCTCATGTGAGTTACACTGTTCAGAGCTCTTTAACTCATAAATTCAAGTATTGCTAGCTTTCTGTTCCTTCACAAAACAGACAATTCCAATATTACTTGGATGTTGAGTCTGTAAAATGAAATGACAGCATTCATTAAAATAATCAGAATTACCACATTTAAGCTTCATTTGGCATAAAGTGTTTCGGATGTATGTGTATATGATGGCAGATATTTACTGCTGGAAAAATTGTTTTGCAGTTCTGGCGAAGTAGAAGATGAACAAATAGAATGTGTGACTGGTGGCAGTAAAAGAACTGGAGACCATGGTGTGACTGTACAGTTTGGTAGAGCAGAGCGCCATCTACAGCCAACTTTCTATCACTACACCTCTGACCCCAACATCACCAATGCTGCTCCATCTAAAAGTTTCCTCAGGTATTGTTAAGAACGTGAAATAAAAAAAAAGAAAAAGAATTAAGTGAATATGATAAATGTCTTAGCAATACATCACCATAAAATATGCTTAATATTAAGGGTGTCAAATGAACGCTTTAATTTCGACCAATTAATCACAGAAAAAATAATACGTTAAAAAAATTCATGCTGATTAATCCCACCACGTGACTTTCTCAGATTATGCATATTATTTGCCAATTTCTCATCACTATCAGTGCTAAACTGACCGTATGCCAAAATTCATTTACATTTTAAAATACTTTTACAGCAAAAACGTGAGTGGTATGCTTAATATACACTCTGTAGCCAGTTAGTTGTCCAATGTTTGTTAACACAAGTAACCTGCTCCTCGAAACACCAAATCGTGTTCTCTATATAAAGCATACAGGCATGATTGAATGCACATCACATGCTATTAAGACAAACGGGGTCCTACCCACACTAGATATATTTATACTTTATATATTGTTTATTAGGTATACACTCATTCAACAGCATGCTGCTGTATCACTGCATGTATACAAATAGATTTTATTATTTTGTCTTTCATGGCACAGTGGGGGTCGTGTGATTCGAGTTTCTGGTCAGAACTTGGATGTGGTCCAAGAGCCACGGATCCGTGTGACCCTGAGCCCTCTGGAAGCATCCTTTTCAGGAAAGAAAAGGAGGAAGAGAAAGAGTGATGGATTAACAGGGAAGGAGGACAGAGTGTGGCCCCTTAAAAGACAACGCAGAATAGTTCCAGAACCTGGCTGTCCTGAAGACAGTCTCTGTGACATCAAGCAGGTAAGGCTTGACTGAGTATGCATGTATACATTTGAATGATCTATAATCTGTCCTACACAGTTGCCCTTTATATTGGAAAAACATTTCATATATTATATATATATATATATATGTAGTAAACCCTCAGTTTTACACAGATCAGGAGTCACGGATTCAGTCACATGCAGATTTTTTTGAGAACCAAACTCATAGTTTTACGTGGAAATCCCCACAATTTTTTTTGCTTTTTTGTGGCAATAATTTGCATTAATGCATTAAACTGAGTTTAAAATGAAATTAAAGTGTTGTGGGAGCATGTTTGGGGGCATATTTAGGGTTTACACTATAAAAATAGGCATTTTTAGGCATTTTTTTTACCAAAACACAACAAGCAACTCTTCCAACATAACACCCACGGAAAGCAAGGGATTACTGTATTAGAAACTTTTGAATCAGGTAGATTCAGAGTTTACTGAATCCACTGTTTCTCCAGTAGGAACATCAAGGTAGCTTGAGGTGAAATTAGTACCCTTTATTAACCAACCAGGGCAGATCAACAAACTTGCAGACCCCGAGAGGGTTGATGCTAGGAGGTGCTTTGAGAAGGTGCTTTAACTCAAAGCGCATGAGTAAAATTAGATTTCAACAAATAAAAACAGTGTAAAACAGTCTAAAATGCTGTTTGTTCTCCTACACCCTCACCATTTGCTGCTCTTTTGCTCGGCGCACTGCCGCTCTCTGAACCCCCTTTCTCTGCGGGACCTCCCAAACCACTTGTGGGCGGAGATTATCCTGAAAGTTCTCCAGGTTCAAAGACTTTTTGCTTTTTCTCCTTTGTTTGTATGAGCTAGATAAAACACATTCGTTCACGTTTGATTTATGTGTGAGGGAATTTTTTAAAGTAGCGGTTATTATTATTACTTGTTTTTAAATTACAATAAATCTGACTTAGTGACTTAGGAACAAACAAATGACGTCTGACACCTCAAGCACCAGCACAAACTGGGGAAACTTCCATAATCAGGAGCTGTTTTGACAATGTATCACTTGAGGTTCCTGCACATGTCTGTATGTTCATATTCTAAGGGCCCTAGCAACCACCTGGAACACCAACAGAAACATTAACAGAAGTGTTAAAGACCCTATTGGCTTGGGTGGCTGCTAAAAAGATGGTACCCACCATTCCAGCTTTAATGCTGTTATTACAGGCAGGTTTGCCTGTGTGTGACTGAATGTACGGAGTGTTTGAGCGTGCTCAGACACATCACGCCGCTCTCACACTCCCGCGTGTGAAGAGGCTGAAAGATCACAGGTCTCGGCGCCACGAGGCCTGCAGGTCGTCTCCCACGCCTACAGAGAGCAGAGACAGAGCAGAGGGTGATCAAGGGCCTTTTGGGGTGTAGAAGAATGACTTTTTTATTTATAGCATTCATATCCACCTCTCTTAATGACCACAGCATTTTGTGTTAATACCACATTCATTACTAAGCATTGTGTGGTTTATTTTGACTTTTATTTGATCAATACCATATTTCATATCGTTCTTGTCTCTGAGTAGTTGCACAATTTGAATGTAGAGTGGCAGAGTTTCCTCCAGGATCAATTAAGTTTTCTGAATTGAATGAACACTATTCACATCAGACACCTTACATTTTTTTGCGTTTCACAGGTCAATGTAGTGTTAGGAGTCTTGCCCAAGGACCCTTAATGGTGTGGTGTGGTGAGCTGCCCAGGTTAGGAATCAAACCCTATTCTCCTGTTGGAAAGACAGCAAAATTATCCACTACACTAACCAACCACATCACGTTCCACATTAATAAGTTTAAATGCATTTAGTGAATTCAAAGATGCTTTTGAAACAGGTACATTCCATATCTAGTAAAATAATGGAAAGGAATAAAAATCCGACCTCCACAGATCTCCACTGACCCGAGGTGTGGTTGATCAGTGAAGAAGTGTTTAGAAACCAACTTCTTTGGTTCAGAACAACAGCTACAAGACTAACAACGATAACCCAAGAAGTCAATAGTCATCCAAATGTTTTACCATGACAACAAACCCAAAACTTCTCTGGACCCTCAATCCTTCTCTGGACCCATATCCAGCTCTTCATTAAGGTGGATCAGACCAGTGGATGTGGTTTAGGACACAGCATGTCTTACTGTGAGCTGTAAAATGAACTGAACTTCTTCATTAAGGTGGATCAGATGTGTGGATGTGGTCTAGGATACCTTATGAAATACTGTGAGCTATGAAAATGGACTGAACTACAGGCGCTACAGGCGGCCGTTTGAGATGACACTAAGGCTGCTGTTCACAAAGCAGGATTGATCTGGGATCAGATTCAGCTTCATGCTGAAGTTCAGTTCATTTTTACAGCTCACACTCAGTCATACTATATCCTAAACCACGTTCACAAATCCGATCCACCTTAATACTGGTTTGAGGGGCAAGAGAAGTTTTGGGTTTGTGTTGACGGTAAAATATTTGGGTGTCTATTGACTTCTAGTGTTTTTGCGACGTTAGGCTCTAAAGTAAAGAAGCAGAATCTGAACACGTCTCAACTGATCTGCGGGCAGAACATATGATTTCTTAATAAACTATTCCTTTTTAGGTCAACGACATGGCAGCATTTTTCGTGATACACGTTCCAGTCCGTGAGGAATGTGTGTTAGCCTGTGCATGTTATATGTTATATTTTTCTCTGGAAAACACACACACACACACACACACACAAGCACACACACACAGTCATTTTCCCCCCACAGCTATTCATTTGCAGAAAGTGAATGCATTCCAGAGCGGCAGGTTCGGACAGGCTCTCAGGAGAGGTGAACACACTTCCTCTTCATTTTCTCCATAACAGGCTAAACCTCCAGCACAAACTGGGAAATTCAACCATAAACACTGCGAGCGAGTCGCGACGTGTCTCCACATCCTTCAGCGGCTGCACTCTTTTACACACTCCTTCTGACTAAGTGCAGGTTTTACAGCGTTTCACAGCCCTCAAGCCTCATTCGAGAACTTACATCACCAGAGCAGCAGATCAACACAAAACCAGCAAAAGTAGCAGCTCAAACAGCAACTAAACCACCAAGGAGGCCCTTCATCACTCTTTCGGATGTTCTGCTCCACCTTAAATAGAACAGCTGTTATATATATATTACAAATAGAGCAGCACAATACGGACAAAATATCAGTATTACGACTTTACTGCTATATATTGTAATTGCCTTTGAACACATTCAAGTGCCCATATCATCACTTTCCTGTAATTTAAAAGGCTTAACGTCTGTAAGTATTGTTTCAAATGGTACATTACTCCCCACATTCATCTTCATACGGAAAATTAACTTCAAAAACAGCCCTCTAAGCTCTTGTGATGTCAAATAACCAACATTAAATATATCTCTTTACTCTGTAGATTAACTCCGCCCATTCCCCAACACCTTTAATAAAAATGTGCATATTTTGTGATATCAGTATTGTAGAGACTGATATTGTGATGATGATCAACAGCGATATTTTGTTTAGCTCTGATTAAGCATAACTATTTTTTTTAATTTGTTAGCTAGCATAAGCTAACAAAAAAAAGCCTTTGTTTTTTGGGGCTGATTTTGTTGAAAATTCAGTGCTTACAGCTGGACTGTTTCAGCCAGTCATTCAAATCTCAGGCAGACAGAAGATAAAGACCTGAAGTTGGAAGAACACGAGCAACACGACAAATAGGAACTCAGGACGTCTTCACCAGGGCCTCACTTTTGTGTGTATGTGGGTGTGTGTGTGTGTGTGTGTGTGTGTGTGTGTGAGAGAGAGAGAGATAGAATCACATACAAAGGGTGCTGTGACCTTCAGTCGACTTTCTGCTTTTACCTTTTTTTTAAGTTGATCAGAGTGTCTAGGAACTTTTAATTAGTAACCTGTGACTTCCCATGTTTCTCGGCATAAATAAGATGTGAGACAGAGGCCCATTTCTCTTAGCTACAATTCAAAATGGGAAACAGAAGAGAACATGTCATTCAAGTGAGGCAGATGTGTGTTGATCTTCTTCTGTTGAAGTCAAGAGATGGCTACAAGAAAATAACTGCTCACCTAAACTTGCCCATATCCACAGTCAGAGCAATAATTAAAACGTTTTAAACAACTGGAACTTTGACAAACAAGAACAAGCCTGGACGATGACCAAAGGAGGGTAAGGAAGGTAAAACATTCTCCAGAGCTCACTGTTAGAAAACTGCAGTAAAGAGTGGCATCGGGGGGTCACCAAGTCTCTGTAACAACCATTAGGCGCCATCTACATGCCAATAGGTTGTTTGGGAGGCCTGCCAGGAAGAAGCCTTTTCTGTCCTACACTCACAAACGTAAATGTGTGGAGGTCGGTAAACACTACTGGGACTTTAACCAGAACCGTGCTCTTTGGTCAGATGAGATTCAGATTGAGCCTTTTGGCAACAAACACTCCAGGTGGGTCTGGAGTAACACAAAGGATGAACACTGTGAAGCATGGTGGAGGATCTGTGATGCTGTGGGCCTGTTTCTCTTCCAGTAGCCCTGAGAACCTTGCTAGAATGCATGGCATCATGAACTCTTTGAAATATAAGGGCATTTTTAATAAAAATCTGGTGGACTCTGAAAAATGGATCATCACTGGGTGTTTCAGCAGGATAATGATGCAGACCATATCGTCAAATCAACACAGAAGTGGTTCACTATATATATTATA
>JBBPCY010000136.1:2140234-2153529 GCA_037974405.1 Brachyalestes nurse
CTCCTCTCACAGTGAGACCAGTTGGATGGTAAAACACTGCTAGAAGTTCCTCAAAGGTCATTATTGCCATTTTGTTTAAGAGAGAACCAGAGATTTATTTTCTTTGAATTATTTAAGTTCTGTAAATGCTGCATCATTTCTCTTATTCTTAATTTCCTCTACTGTGCTTTAAAGAACAATCATTTTATTTGGAAATTGGGAGAAATATTGTTAGCAAATTGTCAGGAAATATTGTCAACTAAGGCAAAGCTGTTCAGTTCAATATGTGCTTCTATAAAACCATTTTTGCAGTGGCCTCTTATTTTTGTTTTCAGAGCTATACCTTTGTTTTTTTCTAAAATATAAAAGATTGTTTATATTATGATTTAATTCATGTTTCAAGTGTTTTTACTCCTGTGCTGTGTGTGTGTGTGTGTGTGTGTGTAGGTACGGATGGGAAATCTGAACTTTTCTCTAGGAAGAGTGCAGTATGACTCTCAGGGCCAGGCCATGTTTCCCCTTGAAGCTCAGGTGGGGGTGGGGGTTGGCACCTTCATCGTGGCTCTCATTGTACTGGTCATCGTGCTCATATACAGGTACAAAAGACTTTCAAACAGCAAACTTACATTTTTCGCTTATAGATTTGAGTCATTTGTTGATGGTTTTGGGAGTTCATTAGTGATGGTATAAGGAATGGGTATAAAGTTGCACAACTTAAATATCAGAAATCTGCTATTCGTTGTTTTAAGGTACACAAATGTAAATCAGTCGATCGTTTTGTTAGATTTCTTTTTGTGCAGTGCATATCCTGCTTTGCCATCTTTAGTCACACCAGACTTTAGTCACAAAATTAACATATAGTCGGATTGCGGCCAGATGGTTGTACTTGATTTGCCTGCCACCACTGTCTGATTAGTCCCTCCACAAAACAATCAGGCATGGTCTCACAAGTATAGTTCCCCTACGATGCTTGTCAAGAGCCCATGTCTGTGTGCATATTTGTGTGAGGCAGTAGTTTAAAAAGCTGTCTGTATGTTTGTTCACCAGGAGGAAGAGTAAACAGGCTCTGAGGGACTATAAAAAGGTTCAAATTCAGCTTGAGAACCTGGAAACCAGTGTGAGAGATTGCTGCAAAAAGGAATTTACAGGTAAAGCATTTTTGTGGACATGAATACCGTGAAAAAATATCCCATATAAATATTCCATGTGATCAATAAAAATCTTGTTTGATTGTCAGATCTGATGACAGAAATGATGGACATGTCCAGTGACTTGGTGGGATCAGGGATTCCTTTTTTGGACTACCGCAGCTATGCAGAAAGAATTTTCTTCCCTGGCCACCAGGAGTCACCAGTGAGACGAGATCTGGATGTTCCAGCGTGTCGGCGGGCCACAGTAGAGCAGGGCCTCATTCAGCTCTCCAACTTACTCAACAGCAAGCTTTTCCTCATCAAGGTAACCTCCTCTATTCCCAAGAACACACAGGACCCTAGACTTGCGAAGGAAATGACTTGAAAAATGCTGCATGAATGTTGAATGTGTAGAGTTTTGCTCATTTAGCTTTTCTCATGACTGTAGTTCATCCACACTCTTGAGGGGCAGAGGACATTCTCGCCCAGAGATCGAGCATACGTGGCCTCTCTCCTTACGGTGGCGTTGCATGGAAAGCTGGAGTATTTCACAGACATTCTTAAAACCCTGCTGAGTCACCTGGTGGAGCAGTACACCACCAAGAACCCCAAACTCATGCTGCGCAGGTCAGCTCTCAACTGCCTTTTTAAAACTATAGATCAGCAATGAACAAGTTAATTTTTTCTCCCTCAAATTTAGTCAATATTAACTACAAACTTAGTTTAACTAAGTAATGAAAGCTTATACCGCACCAATTACCAGTGTGTAGACTGCATGCTGAAAATGTAAAATATGACTATATGAAGTTGACTATAGTAGGTCACATAGCTAAAAACTATAGAACCAACATTTTGAAGAGAAAATTTTGACCGGGACAAAAATCAGATTAAATAGACATTCAACAAAATATCAAGAGCTAAATCTTTTTCAGTGAATTTGGTCTTAATAACACAAATCATTCCTCAGTCTCCTCTTGTCTTATGTGCTGTTGCAGAACAGAGTCAGTGGTCGAGAAACTGCTGACCAACTGGATGTCCATCTGCCTTTACTCCTTTTTAAGAGTATGTTCTGTGTCCTTCTTCTACTCTTAATCATGTGTTTGATATTTAAAAAAACGGGCTGAGCTAATTGGTTTTCAAATTAAAGTGAGTAAGCTCTGAGCCCAATGCGTGCTTGTGTATCACTCATTTTCTCTGCATCATCTGTAATGCAGGATTCTGCTGGCGAATCATTCTACATGTTATTTCGAGCCATAAAACACCAGGTGGACAAGGGTCCTGTAGATGCTGTGACAGGCAAGGCCAAATATACACTTAATGACAACCGACTACTGCGTGAAGATGTGGAATACCGCACACTGGTGAGATACACCCCAGTATAAAGGCTCTGGTATCGAATGAAGACTGACTTCTGCTCACTCTCGGATCAATAGGAATTGTTTACATGTTTATACATGTTTATACATATATATATATTAGGGCTGGTAAAAATATCGCATTAACCATTAACATTAATTTATTTCTGCTCGGGAAATGCAGTCCTCGGCAACAGGATAACAGAGAACCACCCACCGTTGATGACTTAGTGTGTTTATTATATATTATATATTGGGTTGACTTAGAATTGCGATTAATCGCGATGAATTTTTTTCCAGGTTTGCAGTTAACTAGTTAATTTTAATCAATCGCTTTACAGCCCTAATATATATATATATATACATTTCTGAGAAGGAATTATAAAGGAATTATGAAGAGTAACAGACAACTGAGTATAGTAATGTACAACATATATTCTTTTTATTTGTTCTATAGACACTGAATGTCTTAGTAACCAGTGGAGGTGCCAGTGAATCCCAGACAGTTCCTACAAAAGTGCTGGACTGTGACACCATTACCCAGGTGAAAGAGAAGATCCTGGAACACACATGGAAGGGCACATCATACTCTCAGAGACCCTCCACAGATTCTGTGCACTTAGGTAAGAGCATGGAGTAATTCAAACCACCAGAAACAAGCCCTTGTTGTTCATAAGGGAGTTTATGATACAGCGAATGCACTGCAGCTGTGTGATGCATGTCATGAAGATTCATTAATACAACTCATTATTGCTAATAAGCATATTTGGATGGTATGGGTATGGTATGTCAAATAGTGTGAGCTGATTTATTGTTCATTAGAGCTCATGTTGTCAGGCAGCATGATGTCAAAGCTTACATTCACCATCATTGCTTTGTTCAAGTATGTTTTTAAGACAAGTGACACCTTTGATTATTTTCCACTGCTGTTGTAGAGTGGAGGGCTGGCATGGCAGGACATCTGATCCTTTCAGATGAAGACTTGACCTCGGTGGTCCAGGGGTCATGGAAACGACTGAACACTTTGCAGCATTATAAGGTTATAATAATCCTTGCATTTCATAATAATAATAAGGTAAATGGTATATAGTTTTAAAGGGGATGTATTATGCAAAACTCACTTTAAAAAAAAAGTTATAATAGGTCTATGGACTATACAAAACATGTTCATGAAGTTCTTTGCACAAAATCATTTTCATATAAAGAGATATCAGGTTTATTACTGACAGTTTCAGTCCCGTTCAAAACGAGCCATTCCAGGGCTCTGTGACTTTTAAGCAAAAAAGCTGTAGCTGGCCACGCCCCACCATCCCATGCTTACAAAACAAAACTAAATGAACAAGCTAGTTCATACTTAACTGCGATAGAAAAGTCATTATTTGAAAGTGCTTACATCTCATCTGCTGACTCGTCACAGACAGTGTACAGATCCCCCACGACGCTGAAGTTAGCTCCTTATTCACAGCTCCTTATTCCAATTTTCTGTCCCACCTTAAATACTTAAGGTGGAACTTTTTAAAGTGGAATGAAACAGATTGTTGCTGAGACATGGCCATCAAAATGAAATGGAGCCACGTAGTCCTTCTGTTCTCTTTGTCTGGGAGAAAGTGGAGGGATTTGTGCTGTTCACTTCATGAGTGAGCTGCCTCTGCCTGTAGCCGTAGCTCTCACTAAGCTCATAAAACCAGCAGACAACATGGTGGATCTTCAACTAATCTAGTGGGCGGGGTCTCGACAGATGAGGGGTAGTTCTATGCAAATTGACCCCCGTGGGACGTCACACTGGGCCCTCAGTCTAAAAGGCTTTACAGGTACAGAACCATAAAACAAGTATGTCCAGATACCACAGACTCCCATTTCTGGTTCTATCCTAGCAATCAAAGCACTGTCAGGGAGGAATCTAACTTTTGTATGTTTTGGCCCTTTAATGCCAGGTCAGATTGCCATAGCTGCCTTCTATATTAATATATTTACAAATATTAACATATTGCAAATGTTCACATATTACCAAATCATAACAAATATTAACAGACCTCGCAGTAAAAGGAAGCTGGAACAAGCTGCCTATTACTATCAGATCTGCACCGACTGCTTTAAAAAGCTGCTAAAAAGAGCACTATTCTCCTCCGCCTTCCTTTAAATATTTTACTGCAATTTTAATTTTCTTTGATGTATTCTTAAATATTTGCACTCCTACTGCACTTTTAATGCTCTTTTACGTATTCTTTTACTTCTGTTATCTTGTTCTGTTTTATTCTAATTTTTCTTTATCCTTGTTTTAGTTTTCATTTCTGTAAAGCACATTGAATGACCTTCTGAGTATGATAATGTGCTGTTTAAATAAACTTGTTAAATCTGTTCTCAGAGATTGAGAAGATACCCAGCCTTGGAGTAATCGAGCCATCAGTAGCCCATGGTCCATCCCCTTTATGTTTTTCCCCGAACCTAAGCAAGGTATTCCAGTTCATTTTTAACCCTTCGAGGGAATAGCCTCATCCATTCCTAGGACATAATGACATATCTAGCCCCAGTTTTGGTAGCTTTTCTTTTTTAGTGTGAACTAGCACAACACTGGCCATGTGTATGTGTGCAACAATTGTAGACTTACTTTTTTTAACCTCCTGGCCCTCCTCGTTTTTACAATACATTCAGCACCCTCCAGACCCTTGGGAAATTTCTTTCCATGTGCATTAACACAGCTAAAATGGTAAAAAAAAAATTGAGTGAAGTGGACAAAAATATCCCACAGGAGGCCCAGAGGGTTAAGTATCATTGTTATTAGTTGACAGTAGTTTCTCCCTTTTTCCTTCCCCCCAATCTTTCTTTTTTCGCTCTTCCTCTTTATTATTATTTTTCCCTTTTCTATTCTATTAACTATTATCATCCACAGGTACATAACCATAAAGCAAGTATGTCCAGACACCACAGACTCACACCTTAGCAACTCTTAGTTGCCATTTGACTCCAGGCCAGATTAACAAGTCCAGCTGATAAGATTCCTACAAAACAGGTTTGAGGATCCTATATCAAAACAAATATTAACATACTGCAAATCTTCACATATTACTAAATCATGACAAATATTAACAGACCTCACAGTAAAAGGATGTTGACATACTTCTCGGGTTGGGACCCAAGAGGTTCCTGGTAAAGGATTAATTGTTGGTATCATATAACCTTCAGATACAACTTCCATTGTTTGTACCGCAAACAGCAAGTGAGTTTATCCAGCACACGCTGGATAGCGTAGCATCTTAGACCCTGATGTGGTTTTGTGTGAGCAGTGGCTGAGAACTATTTAAAGGAAATGGCTGTCCAGCATTGGAGTGTGCCAACAGATGTAAAGATTAGGCTACAAGAATTATTGTAGCTGTCTTCCTCTCTTTGTAGATGCCCTTTAGACAGTGAGGGTCTGGGGACATGTGAGGGTGGACCATAACCTTTAGATTTTAACTGCACTTTTGTCTCATACATAACACTTAAGGTTTAGGAGGGGCGATTTGCAGGGGTTTTGGAGGGGAGGATGAGGCTTGATTGGGTGGGTAGATTTGGTGGGGTTGGGGGTGAACCCCGGTCACTCCTGGGGCAGGTGGCTTGTGTCTTTGGACGACTATCGGCCTACCCCCATGGGGGGCTGCCTGGCGTGGTGTGGGCTTCCCCAGGGGTCTGCGGTGGGCGAGTGGCTTCTGGGCACGCGGGGCTTGGGTAGTGTACTCCGTCTGCGCCGGCGTGGGCGGCTCCTGGTGTGGGCGGGTACACTGTTGCTGCTGTCCATCTGTGGGTCCAATCACGGGGGGCCCATGTCTGAGGCCCTCCCCTTCGTCCGCTTGGGGCTGGCGCATGGCCTCTGCCACGGTGCGGCTGGGGTCCACCCACCTCTGGGAGGGCTAACTGGAGTGTTTGTTTACTCACATGTTCTGTATTGCAGCCAGTCGGTTTGACTCCAGAGCAGATGGCCATGGCCGCCCTCTCATTGTTGAACACCTTGAAAGCAATGCAGCCTGGCTCAAACTCTCCTGAAATTATTAATATCAAACATTTAGCCAGAAATCACTGGTGAGTTTAGAGTCTTCAGAATCTCCACAGGAAGAGGATGTTGACATACCTCTTGGGTTGGGAGCATAAAAATTCTTGTAAAGGTAGAGGATCTTGTTGTCAGTGTGTTAGCGTAAGATAGAAGCAGCGCGCCATTTTGGAACCTGGGCGTCATTAGGGACATGCCACACCGACACGTCCTGTGCCACAATGTCATAATAGCCAGGATTCTGTGGAGTTTAAAAATTAAAACAGAACCTCAAAGTGCTGTTTAAAATTCACAGTAACCCAACGTTCCAGTTATGGTATAGGTTATGTAAACAGTAGAGGTCTCCATCTCTGATCCTGGAGGGCTGGTTTGCAGAACAGTTTTCTGGTTCCACTCCTCAAACATTCACTAACCCTGGCAGTGAAATGAACTCAGTAAACAACCACTGTTTTATCTTTTGGAGATAAGACAAAAAGCAAATAAAAGTGAAGGGTGGACCCAGCTGAAAAGAGCTGATGTTGATATGCGCATTCTAGATAAAATAAGTTGGAAATAGTCTTGGATCAGCTACTATATCTCACTGTACCTTGCAGTCGTCACCGGTGGCAGCTTCTGCAGTTCCGAATGTGACTATGTTGGCCCAGTTTCCATCTCCATAAGGAACACTGGGGTTAGAACCTTGCTGGCTGGACCAGTCCACAGTGCATTTACCGAACATGTTGTTCTCATGCACACTGGCCACCAGAGTCCAGCCTCCTCCAGCAGTGGTCATATCACAGTAGGTCTGGTAGACCACCCCACTGGGAGTCGTCAGGTAGTACAGGCCATCTGGAAGAAAATATGAAGTCATCCTAAAAATTTTCCCACTTGTGGGACTAATAAAGTTTCCCCACATGTGGGACTTATTATCTTAAATTATGCAGTATTAGGATTTGGTTAAAAATTGACTCAAAATACAGTGCACTAGGCTTGTCATGATACTGAAATTTCCAACTCGATACCAATACTAAGGATGGTACTCCAATACTTTTTTGATACTACAGGGGGAGAAAAAAAAAACACAAACTTTTTAATAAAATAAAGTGTGAGTAGACAAACAAAATGCTCTTTTCTTTGTCTACTCAAAATTGTACATCATCTTTGTGTATTTTGAAAAGTGCTTTATAAATTAAATGTATTTTATTATTATTATTATTATTATTATTATTATTATTATTATTATTATTAGTCTAGTCAAGTTTCAGTCAACTAAAAGCATTTGTCTTATTTTAGTTAGAATTATCCACGACTGTATACGTCTAATTTTAGTCAATGAAAACTGATGACATTTTCGTTTACTTTGTCAAAGAAAGTTGTATTTTAGTCTCATTTTTTAGTAATGTAATTCTATTTAACCCATTCAATATAGTATAAGTGTAGTAGATAGTAAAATAGACAAAATCAAAATTTTCTTTGGGTCAAAACTATTTCACAATTCAAACAAGGTTCTCTTATTATTATATTACTGTTACCTTATAGACTCAAGAATACTGTACATCCATTCCAGACACAGAAGACCCTCTGATTTGATTTGAATTTACAACATTCATTTTGCCAACCAAACATGTTAGAATTTAGAAGTACACATACATTTAAATAAAATAAATAAAAGCACAGCACTAAAAAAAGGCAAATAAAACGAAAATGTGTGTCTATTGTCATAAAACCCACATTTGTAAAACTGGTAAAAGTCTTAAGTGTGTTGGCCTGAACTTACCTGATTATTTTTTTATTATTATTCCTGAACTAATATAGTCTACACAACCAAACCGGAACAATTTAGGATCAGCTTTCTTGCATGGATATGGGAAAGGCTGCTTATCAAAATGCTTTGTGCGTGTGTGTGTCATTTCTCTCTCCCTGGCACTATACTGCCAATGCTTTTGGCCACTCTAGATAGATTTAATTCACAGTGCCTCTCAATGGACAAAAGTATTGGGATGTAGCGCCATTCAACAATTTTACATGGTATATTTCGTTATAGTTATCGTCACATGACGCTGCGTCTCGTCTCGCTTTTGTCACGTGATAAATGTTCGTTGATGACGATATTTAGTGATAATTTTCGTTGAGAAAGCAACACTAACTGATGTTCCGTGTAAAATTTCTGGAGGAGGCTGGACTCTGGTGGCCAGTGTGCATGAAAACAACATGCTAGGTTGTTCGGCCGAGTTACGGGGCTGTCATGTAAACATCGGGTCCTCCAGATACCCGGGGCAGGGGCGCAAAACTGGCATTTAAGTATCGATACCAGTGCTAAATGATATCTAAATCAATACTAAATTTTAGCCTACCTTCCTTAGTTTTATATTTTTTCATGAGTTCCTTGCAGCTCCTGGGACTGAAATATTCCATTTCTGCAGGTACAAAAATTATACAGGTTTAGCATATATTTACCATAAAAATTTCATAATTTTTATCACAGCATTTGTTCTATTAGAATGTATTTGTTCAGTTTGTAGTTTTATGAGATTGCAGTCATTTCACCTAAACCTTCCTAAAGAATTTACAGAAAGGTCCAACAGTCTAATGTGAGGTTAAAAATCAGATGTTTTTTTATTCAAACCTTGAAATACAGAACCCAATTTTTAGAAACTAAAAAGATTCTGCCCAATTTCTAGCTCACATTTAAATGTAAGCTGATTTTGACTGACAATGTTGACAACTTCATAACCAATGACAGTTTTTTTTAATGTTTAATGTTCATATATGCTTGATATGTCAATAAAATCCTTATTGAAATCAGAAAATTGGCAGTTGTTTTTACATGCTGAATCATAAATGAAATTGAGACGCTTAAAAATGTTTAGAATCAGTTCAGACAATCGGTGTGAAAATCCCTCAGCCGTGTGGCTCCCATACCTCTTTCAGATTTACAGAGTTCTGTGAAGGAAAATGTCACGAGCAGAAGAACCCAGAACATCATTTCTGCTGGGAAAGAATTTAACACACATATACATTTAAACAAATCTGCATTACATAACATTTGGTGGAAGCTTTTACCCGAAGGAACTTACAATTTGAGGACACACTCAAGTTTCAGGACAGTGTGAGAACATCAATCATTATGTTGGGGTAATGCAAGAAGATCAATAGTGCATCAAGAAAAGAGATGCTCTCCAAACAGGTGCTCTGGTCTCCTTAGGCAGCTCATTCCACCAGCAAGGAACCAGAATGAGACCGGTCTGGACTGGGAGCCAGAATGAGACCAGTCTGGACTGGGAGCCAGAATGAGACCAGTCTGGACTGGGTTTACCTTGTGTGTAGGGAGGGCAGATCCAGACTATGGCTAAATGATGGGATTAAGGTCGCTGGGTCCAGACCCAGATGTCACTCTGTAGGTGAGAGTTAGTGAATGAACTTAATTCGGACCTTCATGGGGAGCCAGTTTAAATCAGTCAGCAATGGGACGACGTGACCTTTTACTTTGGTTGAAGACTTTTGTCCACTAGATGGTAGGAGCTGCTGTAGGAGAGCATCTGAGACGAAGAAGGAAAGCCAGCAAGAATGTTCTACATCGTGTAATCGCTTCAGTTTTTTTGAAAGCTAAACTGTTATTTTGTTATTTTTAGGAATTAGAGATTTTACACAGTACTTTATATAACCGTATAGAATTTGATGACTTACGGATGACTTTTTCAAAGAAATGGTTCTTTAACATTTACCATCTTTATTTTCCTTAGCTCTCGGCGAAAGCGGACGCATCTTTTTCCTCTCCCTACCCTTATCTCTCCTGCTGGCTTCTCCTGTCTTGTTCTGTTTAGTTCTTTCTCTGAGACTCTCTTTGCCCTGCTCTTCAAACCAAACCAAAGGAAATTATGGATTTGATCAACTGGTCTCTGAATGCAATTGACACCATCTTCTCGACGAGAAGCCTGGGTTCGTGGGAACCCAATTGTCCCGCAGGAACGTTTGCAGCTGGATACATGATGGACGGGTGGGAGAAGTGACGTGTCGTGTGCCTGGCCACTCTGTCCCTGGAGGATATTGAAGATATTTATTTATTTGAAACTTTGGTAACAGGGTTTCTGCAGATTCGGCCCTGGGCTGCTTAAAACCCCACTAAGCTGGCTGGCTGGACAGTGGTGGGCAGAGCTGTTAGCACTCAGACTGTGGTTATAGACCGCAAGCTTGAAAACATCTCGGAGAAATTGGCGGCACTGCAACGGGATTTGGACAGACCTGGAGACCAGTGATGGACATTAGATACCTGCTAAATTGCCAGTTATTGACCCTACCTTTTTCTCTTTTGGCATCCCCCCCCCTCCCCCCTTTTCCAGTGCCCGGCGCCTGGCCAAGGTCTTTGGCTGCTGCTGGAGATAAACATCTCCCCCGGAGAAAAGTTAACGAGACTCTCTGAAATTCCTTCCCTGTCCAAGAACACCTGTTGAGGACTGGCGATTGTGGCTGTCTGGATTCCAGATGAACACTGTCAGAGACTTCACAGACTTATACATCATTTACACACATATGCACACATACATACGTACATAGATACAGATATGCAATCACTACCCTCCCATATCCCACATCCCCTTTCCCCCCTCCCCTGTTGCAAGTTATGTCTTATATCAAGTGTTTTATGTGCTTTTGTTGCTGAGGTGTTTTTTGTTTCCCCTGCCACACTGCCCTGCTAAGGACAGTCTGGGAAGTGCTTCTTTTTCTCTCCTCCTCTCTCCTCATGTATGCTATATTTTCCTTATTATCCTCTGCTACCTCTCGACTGACCTGTCTATCCCTCAAATGAGATGTTTGTTATATGTATGGTCGGAGGGGTCCAATTTCACCGCATGTAACAGTGTATGTGACAAATAAAGGCTCTAATCATCATCATCATCATCTTTATCATCATCATCATCATCATCATCATCATCAAGTTACTTGCATAGTTATGTACTCTATTATACTGTCAGTAACTGTCCAGTTGGTGTTAATTATACAAATTGCTCCTGATCCTCCCCATCCTCCTCTGTCTTTCTGTTCCCTCTCCTGACCCCCAGCGATGCTGATCACCTTGGGGGAAAAGGTGCTGCCTGACACATAGAAAATAATAACATTCAAAATTCTATCTATCTGGCCAGTGACACCCTTCCAGTCACATCCTCATGTCTGTATTTCAGTAGGGTGAACACTGTTTCGTATTAAAAATGTCAAATATTTCTAAAACACAGCACATGATTTTGACCTTTGCAATGTAGGTACCACCTTTGAGATTTTATTTAATTCCCCCCTGTATTGGTCAAATTGCTGAAAATATATGTCAACTGAAGCGGCTGTTATGGTATACCACAACTGACAGATGTTGTCTCCTCAATTATTTTGAGAATGTAGCCTTTTCTTTATCCAGATGACTACATGAATTCAGGTAAAGGCCATGATTCTTAATTGATTTGACTTGTTAAATCAGCTTCAGCCTGCATAGACTATGCAGGGCTCCAGATGGCGACTAAAATTTGATTATTCATTTTGCGACTAGTTTTTTAATTTCAGTCGCCAGTGGCAATCGTCTTTCACAACCAAGAGAAATGAAAATAACGAATGTATCAACCTGGAATCCGTTCCTACTACACTATCGCGTAGTAGGCTCCTTTGGCTCCTTTGGCTCTGAAACGCATAGACAGACAGGGTAGATGCCACATTCCCGGTGTTCCCAGTTCACACGATACTTCAGCTCGTGGCCGTACTGCGAGTGGCGAAAGCATCATGTAAAATCAGGTAGACATGGTTTTCTGGTGAAATCACAATATCACTATAGTGGCTACGTGCTAAATATATACAGGACAGGATCTAAAATCCCTGAAACAGAACTGTCTTACAGTTTTTCTGTGTTGCCACTGTAATTTAAGTGTTCAGTCTGGAATCTTTAAGCCCCCACTGTGTTTTAATGACAGCAAGTAGCTGTCTATAAGATGCGAGTTCAGCATCTGTTAGCAAACTACCACGGGACACATCACGATACAGCTTTCCCAAAATGTGTCGAATGGCAACTCTGGTAAGGCTGAACAATTGGTTTGATTAGATTTGAGCATTATAAAATCCTGTTTTCTAGTGCTTACGTTTAGCCAAAACATTGTTTGGAGGCTGACTTGAACACAGGAATGTGTAGCTTTGCTAGCTTAGCCTGCCTTAGCTAAGGTTTATAAAACGGGATGTTAAAATGGTCAGTCTAGTAATATTCTATATCTGTGGTCAGTCTAGTAATATTCTATGTCTATAGCCAAATGACTCTTCGTTTTCCTAAATTTAGTCAAAGAACCAACTCGTTTGCGATGACACATCTCTATCGAGAGCAGTGCTGACAGATTCATTTGAAATAAGCTTTGTTTGAAATAATTTGCATGACCTGGCAACGTGTTGCAGAGCGTGTTCTAAAATGTAAGAAAAATAAACATTAACTACATGAGAAACACTATGTTTTACTTTACTTTGGCAACAATTTAGTTCATGTCATGATTTTTTGTTTCGTTTTAACGCTCTTTACATGGGGTAAGACTGGAGACAAAATGTGCCCTGACAGCATTTTTTTATTTATATCATATTTGACAGAGATTCTAGCTCCTAAAAAAATAATTTGGCACTCTTTAGGAGCCAATAAGAAGACATCTTTTGCTCATCTGGCTTTTGCTGTTGTCTTTGGCACACCATGTGCTCTCTGATGACCTTTCTAGCTCCTGCATTGGCATGAGGGATTCAGTAGTGATGACGAAGGGTGGAAAGCATGTGGTTTCTTCCTCTGTGACCAACTTTCTCATGGACATGTTGAAGAAT
>JBBPCY010000136.1:2160422-2176906 GCA_037974405.1 Brachyalestes nurse
GGGGGGGTGTAGCCTGTTGGGGCATTAGTATTCTGTGGATATATTTTGAATTTGAAGTTGCTTTCATGATCCTATGATACCCAGGCAGAGCAGATGGCCTTCTATCCAGTCCTCCAGGCAAAAACGAAAAAAGAAAGAATTGCTGTTTTGGAATTTTCTAATGCAAATAAACCTCACAATCAACTCAAAACACATATATTGCTTGAATCACCTTGTGATTGTTTGCATGTCAGATTAGGGCAGTCTGATGCAAAAGCTTTACATACCAGGGAAGCCTTGTTAACTCTGCAGGCTCTTTGTGTGTTCCTTTTGACAGTTTTGACAAATATTAGTGTCACATTAAATAATACTTAATAAATACTGGTGCGTTTTCTTTTTGCCACATCATGCATAATCTGACATGGGCTACAAATTTCAATTGAATAATGGCATATTGATACATATTACAATAGTAATACAATAATACCCTTACAATCTGTACAATCATTTTCATCAAACTATGAGGATGTATACTTTTTCCACTCAACAAACAAAACTTGTATTTGCATGCTTTTGACCAAGGGATGCCCAAACTTCTGTATGTATGTCTGTAAAGAAAATAAAGATTTTTTTTATTATTCCACAGTCCTTTCTCCATAAAAAGCAATATTAGTACATATACCCTATATCGACAAAAGTATTTGGAACAAACCTGTTTTTTAGGGTTTGGGCTCCTTTCTTTCCCTGAAGGAGAATCTTACAAGTACAAGTAATGCAACGTGGTCTGTTATCATTCAAGTTTAAAACAAGTGAATTTTGCCATTGTCTTTTGCAAGATCTTTCAGAAAGCAATAGTTTGTGTCACATCTACAGGTACATAACATCAACAGTTATAAACAAATCATATTCAAGAATTTAATAAAATAAGTGCCATAAGTCCATGTTTATTAGTGTGCTTTAGGCTTTTCACTGTTAATAGTGACAGAAACCACTCAATTTCAGATTGATCAAGGAACAGATTGTTGACACTAATTCTTTGCAGTTGCCATGGCAGAAATGAAGGGTTTGCAGCACGGATGCAGAGCCAGATAGCATTAGAAAGGAGGAATTACATTTTTAAAGTTTTATGATTTATTTATTCTGACAGAGCTAGCAAGCCATAAATAACACGTTATAAGACCGAAGCTGCGGGCCGTATAAAATCTGACAGCAGGCCGGACTTTGGACATGTCTTCTCTACAGAATGAATGGACACAATTTCAAGCATGGGCACAAATGGAAAGCCTTCTAAGAAGAGTGAAAGCTGTTATAGCTAAGCGGGACCAACTCCACATTAAAGTCAATGGGTTTGAATGCAATATCATTAAAGTCCCTTTTGGTGTAATGGTCAAGAGTCCCAATCACTTTTGTCCATATAGTGTATGTAATAGCATTACATCTCATCTGGAGATACAAATGCAACATCATTTTATTGATAATGTAAGCATGTTAAGCCTGTCTGCTCTCAGAGTCTCTATACTGTTCATCCCTCCTGGCCGTGTTTGGTGTCCTGCTCTGCGACAGCGGCCTCCTCATCAGCGGCAAGCTGTGCAGCTGAACCAATCTGCAGCTCTCCCTGCCTCTTCTCACATTCTTCCTGCATCAGCCATCTGTAGTTAAAGAAGTTCATGACAAAAAGAAAGAGTCCGGGGACAAGCATCATAACGCCACACGTGTAGTACATGTAGGAATAGTCCATGAAGAGGTCAATCAGTGCTCCTAAAGAAGAAGAGTCAACATCACACAACCATCAGACTACCAGCTGCAAATTTTGTGTTATTAATACACACCAATGTAAACTTAGACTTGACGTGGATTTGTTTTATAGTTTTTCAGTTTTTCTGTTCTTTTTACTTTACTGAGTCAAGTAGATGTGTAACTGCAGTTTGGATTTACTTGTAAGGCTGGGCGATATGGCAAAAATACAATAACACCATCCTTTTTCTTTACAGTTTTTACAATAAATTTAAAAGGGCAAAAATACTACTGCCACATTAACTGCCAAAGTAACTTTTATTAATGTTTGACAGTCTGCAATGATCCAATAATCCAAAGCACACAATGACATTTCTCTCTTTGTAATGATATGATAATATGACACAGCAGTGGGCGCCAGAACCATTAACTTTTCAAAATCATTCTTTTCGTATCCCCAAAATCTTTCATATCCCTAAAGATTTTGTCATCAGTTCATGTTCATATTCTGGATCTATCTGAAATGCTTTTTTACTGGATGGTAGTATTTATTTGAAATTTGTAAAACTGAATTAACACATTAAAACAATTTGGTTGTAGATAAATATATACAATTATTCTAGTGTTTTATTGAAAACATTGATTCTAAACTCTCGAACAGTGATTCTGGACTTACCAGAAATCGGAGGTCCTAGCAGAACAGGGCCGCATTCTATGATCGTGGCAAGACCAACTGCACTGGAGAACCGTTGGGCTCCCACCAAATCCATCAGCACCTCGAAAAGCAGCGCACACACCATTCCAAAGGCCAGCCCAAAGAACACTGCATACAAAACCAGGCCTGTATACCCCGGCAGCAGGGGTAACACCAAGTGACACACCCCATTATATGCCACAGAGAAGCTGAAAAAGTACTGAATCCTGGGCCGAATCCATTTGGTGTTAGCCACCAGGCCAGTCCCTGGTCGAGCGACCATGTCCACCAGGGCAAAGATTGAAAGCAGGAAGGCCGCAGAATACTCATCAATTCCCTGGTGCTTAGCGTAGGGGGCCAGAAACACGACAGGGGCAAAGAAGCCAAAAAACATCACCACATTCCCCACCAGATAGATGAGGTAGCCACGATGCTTGAAAAGAGAGAGTTCAATGAATTTGTTCACTTGTGCTGCACATCCTGAGGGTCTGGCCTGCTGTTTCCCATTGACCAAGCCAACTGCTTGGGGGTCAGTGTCCCCCTCTCCTTTGCCCACATTACCAGTTGCTCCATTACCACCAGCACTTTGGCTCAAGACCTTAATAGGCCTCATCAAGGCTCCAGCCACACAGCAGTTGAGCACTATGGCCCCCAAGATGAAAAAGCTCCCTCTCCAGCCAAAATTGTCAAAGAGGAACTGATTGAGTGGGGCTAGAGTGAACAAAAATACTGGACTTCCAGCCATGGCCAAACCATTTGCCATGGGTCTCTTCACAAGGAAGTATTTCCCAATGATGGTCAGTGCAGGCTGCAGGTTAAAGGCGAGGCCAATACCTAAGATGAAATAAGATGACACAAAAAAAACCTTAATGAAGGTAACTGTGGTTTGTCTCTTTGTTTAATATAATGAATGGTTCACCTTGCCAGTTAATTGTCAGGTTTAATGAATGTGTTTGAGGAGGAGAACCATCAAACTGTGCTGGACAACGGCCCTCCAGGACTGGAGCTTGACACCCCTGGTCTAATGTATTAGAACACTAATTAAAACACTAATTCCAATAAATTTTCTCTGTGGAAAACACAGTTTCACCTAGCATCTGGGTAGTAACCATAGTTACCTCATTGTGCCATTATTTTTCTTTATTTTAATGTGTCTTTTTATGTTTTCCACATCCAATTAATTTCTAATTAGTTTCTTTTCTGGATTTAAGGAAATCCTTCTGCATATACTTTCTCAAGGTCTTTACATTTTTGTCCATTAAAACTTGATTTCAACATTTGAAAACTAAATATCATGATAGACATCTTAGATATATATACATAATCAGTGTTGGGCAAGTTACGTCAAAACTGTATTGCGTTATTTATTACTTGTTACTGTCATTTCAAAGTAATTCACTAGATTACAATATTACTGTATTTAAAATGTAAGGCATTACACTACTATTGCAGTTACTCTCACCCAAATAACTGGAAATATGGATTTGGCTCTAAATGTAGCTCATGACGCTCAGTTAGCTCATTACACAGCCAGCGGAAGGTGATGTGGTATCTGACTGAGCTAGGCTTATGGTTAAAAACAATTCTATCCAACGTTCGATTAGTTGCAGGTTCACTCATCTCTCTGTTCTGTCTGACTGCAAGAAGTGAAACGAGGACGTTTCTCCTCTCTGCTGATCTCGCGGTGATTTTGGCGAATTTGTATGAAGAAAAAACAAACATCACTTCATTCCGGGTTAAAAATGTATTGTAACGCGCGTTACTGACATTTGTACCGAGTAAAATATTACCATTTTTTTTCTGCAATGCCTTACATTACCGCGTTACACCAAAAAGCGATGCATTACAGTAATTTGTTACTTTTGTACTGCATTACTCCCAACACTGTACATAATTTCGTTAGTTTGTGTTAGCCCAGTCTGAGGGTCTGGCCTGCGACATGTTAAGTTTTGGGGGGTTGGAACTTTTATTTTGACATCCTGAGCACCACCGGCCGTGAGTTAGTTTCTTATGTGTTTCAGCTGGCCGGGGTGCTCAGGGAAAGAAGGCTTTGTACTTTGATTGGTTTCTTAGGTTTGGGGTTGATTATTTAAGTTCATTTGAGGTGGACCTGAGTGTCGGTCCACCATCACCCTGGTGTTTGTTTCATGTTTCTCTATTCTCCTTCTGTTGAAAGACACTTGAATCCTGTTTCTGGCCCTCGTGCCAGTTTTTGTTTGGGGTTGTTAATAAAGAAGCTAAAATGGAAGTCTGCGTATGCGCCTATTCTCATTGTGTGGAGGAAGAGAGACGTGACAATTTGTAAATTTTATGCTGCAAGAACATGGTCTGCACTCTTATAAATAAAAGCGTCAGGAAGTGTTCTTTGTTGCAAAGCCTAGACGAACCACTCATGGTTCCCTCAAGAATCTTTCAGTGGTAAATTTGTAAATGTGATGTGAAAGAGTGAAGAATCTTTATAATGGACCCATATTTTACCGCTTCAAGCTGCCGCTGCCAACGTTCTTTCTTCCTACTGCCATTTAATAAACTGTCCTTTTTAGGTGTCTGTACCATGTAAAAGTATACTAAGCATTTTTAATAAATAAAAGAGGTAAAGTACATAACATTTCAAAATGTACTGACTATGGGAACAGTGCCTGTTTCTGTCTTTGACCTCTAGCTATCATTAACCATGAACACACAAATAAGTCCAGGGGAGGCTCCTAAGTCCAGTGAACCTGACAAAGGGGACTCACTGACAAATCTCACACACTGAGACTATTCACTTGTTTTCACATATTGTGACAAACGTACCTCCAATGACTCCTACGCATAGGTACAGATGTATTATGGTAGTGCCAAAGGAAGCTGTCACCATTGCGACTCCAACCAAGAGGCCGCCAATCATGACAACTGGACGGCTACCATAGCGATTGACCAGTATACTGCTCACAGGTCCTGCAGAGAGACATGGGGTGAAGAGCACAAGAACAGGCAAAAGGTCACGTGAAGGAGGACACCAGCGTTCAAGGCTAATACAGAGAATTTTACTGGTGAAACTTTTGACTGCTTGTGACTACAAACTAGGACCAAGAATTATGCAACTGTGAGTCCATCCATGTAATCTTTGCTTAAGCACCTCCTGGACTAGTAGAGCATAGTGGACTGAACATAAATGTTTTTGGGACTGAAAAGCCTTAGATTTAAATGTGCATATACATGACTGAGCAAAGATGAAAACGTGCCTCCTGCATACATGGTTGCAAGCATGATGGAAGAAACCCATGCGATCTCACTGTAGGAGATGTTGAAGTACTCCTGGATCTCCTTAAAGTAGATGGTGAGAGATTTGGGGAAAGCATAGGAGAAGCCGATGGAGATGAATGATCCAAACACCACTGCCCACCCCCAACCTCCATCAGGAGGAGTGTAGCCCAGGTTGGTAGAAGTTGCTGGGGGCATTTTCGGTGCTTTTGGAACAGATAAAGAAAACAATACATGTAAGTAATGGCGTGGCTGACTAAACCATGCTTAAAATACTTAATGACGATGCCGTCATTTGTAGTTCAAACGACATGAAACACAATTGCATTATTCAACTTTTCCTATATGTTTAATTCAGTAAACAGACATTTGTGAAAGTTTACTTTTTTAATTAGCAAAGTGTTCATTAGTATATAAGGGAAATACATACACTCAAATATAATTAGTGTTGATTAATGAGTGTATTATCCAAACTATAATCATATATGTTTAGATTTACTTTGTATACTTGCATTCCTCAGTTATTTGTCAGTTGTTTTAATTTGTTTAACTGAAATGTCTAAAAACAAACTTTGACCACAGCTTTGTATTTAAAATTTGCTGACAAAACAGACTAATTTGATATGAACTTACCTCTATGTGCAGAGTAGATGAGATACAGTTGTACATAACCACATGTTCATCAGTCTTTTCCTTTAACAGCCACCGTCAACCCTTATCAGCACACCTCCCCATTCCCTGTTAGGGGTTGGGTTATCTTGTTCAGTGTGATACACTGATTTGTAACCAAATTCATATATTACTCAAGAAATTATTGAATTAAACTAATTATTTGAACATTTTATTTACTTTATTTACAGTAGAAAATTACATCACATTAGTATAATTTGTATAACTACATTAGTACAATTACAAACAAGCACATTATTACTACTAGAATAACCCATCTAGTAGTAATAATGTGCTTGTTTGTATAACTACATTAGTACAATTACAAACAAGCACATTATTACTACTAGATGGGTTATTCTGGCTCAGCTCAACAAATGGTCCATGCTTGACCATCTCAGAAGTAAAACATTTTGTGGGATTTTGTTAGCCCCGGGCTTTACTTGCAAAGATGCCTGTATTTTTGCAACAGTAGCACACAGGCCCGATGTAATTTCGGAAATATGTCTTTGGAAATAAGTCTTTGCCCTATTACCAAACATTTATTTATTTAGCTTGTAGCATGTAACCAACTTAAGATCTATCAATAGGTCTGCACCAAACATCAGGAATGTTCCTACTGGTGGTCCTGCTATAAGCCAAGAATCTCTAGTGGTAGCAAAAATACTGTCATTTTCTTTGTGCCGTTTAAAAGTTCCCTTTTAGGTTCCCTTTAACATATAAGAGAAAACAGAATTAAGTTTTTGTTTTGAGGATTTTACTGAGCTTTAAATTGTCAGGTTTTTAGTGCCTGGAATTTTCATTTATCCTGGAGAGTAACCTATGACCGTGAACACTCAATAACTTCCTCTGTGTTAGATAATGTGCTGCTTTTTCGCTACTTTGGATACATGTAACTAAATTGTAGTATAGCTATAATAGTAACAATATTTTTCGGATCGTACTTATTTAACTGATTTAGTTTATTTAATTGTGCTTTAAGTTCTGTATTGTTCTGTATGTTACAATACTATTATTAAAAAATAGAGCCATTCCTTTATCCTCCACTAGGGGTTAGTGTGATGTAACTTGATGACATTTCACTCCAGCCCTCACATTTAGAGGCCTACTGTACTGCACTCTTTTAAAACATTATCTGGTGGAGACCCTGTTACATCTTTCCATCCACACACCCCAAGCTTGATTGTTACCATGTGAAAGACAAATTATTTAGAAGAGGGGCAGTATTCAGAGCCACCGGTTACTGATTCCATGGTTGCCATGACATGACATAGATAAAATAGCTGAAATAGACTTGAGGAGCCTGCAGCAACAGCTGTTCCTAACAGTGAACCTGTGAACCAACATGACACAGATACCAAGAGCACTCACCAACATTAATATGCCAATATCCTCCATACTTATTACCAAACTTGTTTCTTGTTATATACAATTGTGTGTAACAAAAACAGTTACTTTAATTGTAATACAATCACTTCCCAGAACCTCTTTATTCTTTAGAATTCTGTTTTAGAACTTTGTTTTTGTAACTGTACCGTATATTTGGAAGCAGTCTCTGTTATGAATTGGCTGACTGGATTGTGCCTTAAACAAAAAGCAGTAAAACATTCTCTATTGCATAACTATGAATGGGTGGTGTTACATTCCTGAAGGCTCATGACAAAATGTAAGCTTGAAGGCAGACAAGTAGTATAAACTTGACCAAGTGACCAAGTACTTTGAGTTGTGTTTTATACAGACTACCGAACATTTTGTATTCTCATATTCTTCGATGTGTGTTTCACATCTTTACATGGAGAAAACACAAATAAAACTCTCACTGTGGTGGACCTTGAAAAGGAGCTGAACACAATTTAATCATAGGAATTCACAAGTTATATAGCTCACTAATTAGCCACTAAATTATAAATACACTAAATGGACAAAAGTATTTACACCAACAGGGACTTTAATCAGATTGCATTCAAATTCATTCTGTAGAGCATTTATGAGGTCAGACACTGATGCTGGACAAGAAGGCCTGACTTGCAATCTCCATTCCAGTTCGTCCCAAAGATGTTGGATGGGGTTGAGGTGAACCAACTATGTCTCTATATATATCTTATAAATTCTGTAAATAAGATTTGTATGGTTTATTATATTGCTCATTTATTATATTGTTCATTTATGCACTTATATGTATATATTAGGGCTGGGAAAGTTAACGCATTAACTTTCGCGTTAACTCATTATTTACTTAACACTGACAATTATTTTATTGCGCGTTAACGCAGGTTTTTAAAATACTTTTATTTTGAAAGTTCGGTGCTCTCACGGTTGTAATGCGAGCGCTGAGCTATTGAATATGGACAAAAGTAATGGGACGCTTGATCCCTGCGAAAACCAGCTGACACGTACAGCGCTCCCATTATTTATCAGAACCCTTCAGTCCATATGTCCTTCGGGGTTCACCTCCGAGATGGAGCCCCGTCAGGGCGTAGCCCCTCAGAACCCCCCCAAAATATTTGGGGGAAATTCTCGGGTCTCTGATGGGGCCCTGCAGGCACCCCTCCCCCGAGGACGCGCCACCGGAGCGACAGGCGACCCCAGACCCTGCCAAGGAGGCAGTGGGGATGGAGACGGACACAAAGAGGCATTGGGAGCCTCTGCAGGGGTGGGGCTTCAGGAATGGAAACACCAGGAGCAAGGGCCACGGCGGGAGCCGGGGCTTCAGCAGCGAGAGCCTCTGGAGAGCAGCGGGCTGGAGTCTCAGGGACCGTGGCCTCAGGTATGCAGCTGGCTAAGTCTGCTGTGACACTTCTTAGGGTCGGTTCTTCTGTCATATACCAGGAAAGAGGCACAGGAGCAGACTTCCATATTTAATTATTTTATTATAAACAGGATACAAAACAAAATGAGGCTCGATTACCCCAAAACACTAACAAAGGGAATCCTGAATGAAACCAAACCCAGGGGTAGCGTGAGAGAGCACTGACCAAAACTGAACATAAAGTTATCCTATATACACTGTGCACAGAAACTCAAAACACCTGAAACATATTAGTTCTTCATCCCTGGCAGCTGAGAACCCTTGTTGCTGTCAGAGATGAGACCACACCCCCAGTCAAACTAAAAGTCCTTGACTTAGGAGACAGCAGACTCTGGCGGCCACTGACTGGGGATGTAACAGATAAATAAAGTTTCATATGGAGTTGGTCCCTCTTTGCAGCTGCTATAATGGTAATGCTCTGGACTCTGAGGGTAACTTGTTTTTCTATAATAAACTAGATAAAACATGAATGCCCTGCAGTAGCAAATAGCTTTGGTTTTATATTTGATTTGATTACATTAATGTTTAAGTTGAGATTTGCAGAAATATTTGAACTGCAGCTGTGCGACTGTGTTAAAGGCTGCTGGTAAAAGCCCCTTATTTGTTTAAAGTGTTGGCAAACCAAATGTTATTCCACTTTTGTTCATATAGCAGTACTTTAAAAAGAAAGTTGTGCAATACACTAGTTTTGAATTGATGATTTAATTTCGCATATAACAATGCGACGAATCGCATAAAAACATGTGATTAATCGCAAGACATGTGATTAACCGTTGCCTAGCATTAATATGTATGTATGTATGTATGTATATGTTGGCCCTGCGACGTGCTGGAGACTGTCCAGGATGTAACCCGCCTTCGCTCATAGACTCCAGCACCCCCCCCCCCGAGAGCCCTATATATGTAGGACAACAGAAAAAATAAAAAGTCAATAAACAGTAATGCAACACAATGACGAACAAGACCATACGTGTAACAAATAACAGTGTAACGCTGACATTTATTTATGTAAAGATTCAGAGTACTGTACCAGCAGATCAGTCGTGCAAAATGGCTTATATTTATATTATACTACATATACATTTTCGCTCACCTACAGTACACAAAATAAGATGAGGGTCTCCTGAGTAGTCAGTGGTAGTATGTGTGTGATTTTACAAGATAAGCCACAAAAGGTTCGCTTCATATACATGTGTATATATCTGTGTGTATATGTATACACATACATATACACGTGCACACACACGTATACGACTTTTCTTTTTCATTGTATTAAGTTACTAATATTTGTGAGATAATATAATCATAGCTCACCTACAGTACACAAATAAGATACGACGAGGGTCTCCTGAGAAGTCAGTGATGTTTTATGTGTGTGATGTTACAAGGTAGAGATGCCACAATGAAGTTTGCTTCGATTCTTTTAAATCGGTTCGACTGAGCCGATTCAAAGGAACGAATCGTTCACAAGGCTGGTCTGCTCTGGTACTGAGAGAAGGAGAGAGAGGGAGAGAGAGAGGGAGCGCCAGCGAGCGATCTTTACCAGTCTGTCTGCCGCCGTCAACCTCATCACACATTCTTTTTCCAACATGCCATCAAACCAGAATGTACAAGGTACGTATTTTTGTGAAGTTTTGGTTTTCAGGATCGGTTCAGGAATCACACACTGACCGTCATTTCCCTCTCTGTAACGGCTGATCCGTCTGGACTTGGGTTGCCAGCAAGTGCACCAGAATTAAACCTGCTCCTACGGTCTGTAAAATGTCCTTTTTTACAGGAGGGAAGGCGTTTGGATTACTCAAGGCACAACAGAGAGAAAAACTGGAAGAAATAAACAAGGTAAGGCACGTCGGGTGCTTCTTAATGCTGTTTGAATGCGTCTGGGATGCTGTTCTCTTTTCTGTTTTTTGAATAGAAACAACAGAAAAACCGTTGAGTTACGTCAGCTAGTAGGGCCTTGACCTTTCTTTATCGGTTTAATACTGCTGGAACGTCGATTAGGTTCAGCTACACTATTTTTGTTATTTTCACTGAATTTTGGCTAAAATGAACCTTCCTCGACGTGTAAATGCGCTTTTGCAGTTCATATGGATCTGCTAGCTTAACCACATTAGCCCACTGGACATTACACCATTAGGACTGAGCACAAGGTGAAGAGATGAGTTAATTACAATTCGGCTGGCTCTATTTTCACAGCACTTCCCCTAGAACAGCATTTTAAAGTCCCTCCTCCTAACACACCTGTCTTCAGCTCCGAACCTTTCTCTCAGATTAAATGGGCTGCTGGAGCAAGGAAAACTGGAAATGTGCTGTTAACTGCATGAGGTGCTGGTCTGAGGGTGCTTTTCTCATTTGCCCTGCGAGGGAAACTGCAAGCAGAACCCTCTGTCTAAAAATGCAGTCAATTTTTAAGTTCTATTTAAAGCTTGTGGGGGCAAGTTGCCTGTGAAAACCGAGTCAGTGGTTTGAAAAAGGGAAAAAAGAGAATTTATTCTTTCATCTGAAACGGAGAGCAACCTTGAGGAGCCATTCTCTCTTTCTCAGTCAAGCACAGTCACACAGAGGTATTTATAAGACTTGCAAGTAACAAATCTTCCTTTTCTCTAAAAACGGGGTATAATGAAATGTCCTTGAAGAGACAGCGACTCAAAAGAAGAGCTGACCATAGTTAATCACGCACACACGTTGGTACATTCATTTCCCGTTATTCTCCGTTAGTATTTGAAACCAGGTTGCTCTGGAGTGAGAAAGAGGCGCCCTTTTCTTCTGCTGTTCAGACGGGAAACAGGTGGCTGCTGAACCCCATGAAGAGACCCATTGTGTCAGGGCGTCTCTCCACCCTGTCGTCTTTCTGCCTTTCTGCCTTTCTTCTCTCACACACAGCGTAAACCCCCTCCTTATACTGCCTCACACTGGCACACTCTCAACCCGGCATGTTCTGATCAGACAAGAGCTTCAGAAATACTTTTTTTTTAAAAAGATCGGGTGAAGCATCAGATGTATCCAGACACACCTACTCGTTTAGTAAATTCAGTAAGTTAAGGGTTCAGTTGTGCAAGAAACACAGATCAACCATTACATTAAAACTGCTGGCAAGTGGAGTGAATAATATTGTCTTTTTATGCACCTGTCAGGAGGTGTGATGGATTAGGCAACAAGTGAACTGTCAGTTCTTGAAGTTGATGTGTTTGAATAGGAAGAACTTTTAAGGGCCAAACCGTGATGGCCAGACCACTGGGATAAAGCATCTCCAGGTCTTGAAAGAAGGAAGGCAAACTGGCAGTGGCAGTGTAATGCTCTTGGAAATGTTCTGCTGGGAAAGCTTGGGTTCCAGCATTCATATGGGTGTTACTTTGACACATCATCTGCCTAAACATTGCTACAGACAATGGTTATGCCAGTGGTCTCTCTGATGGTATTGCCAGCAAGATAATGCGTCATGCCACACTGTACAAAATATTTTAGGAACCTTTGAGAAGCATGACAAAGAGTTCATAGACATACTTGTAGGATGTCGTGCTCTGAAGCAGCCACTCATAAACCTAGAGCCATACCAAGTGTCAGCTAGAGAGGTAGAAAAGGTTCTTCCCCAAACTGTGTCCACAAAGTTGGAAACATGGCATTGTCCAAAATGTCTAGGTATGCTGAAACATTGAGATTTCCCTTCACTGGAAGTAAATAATTAAGAGGTGTGTCCCAATACTTTTGTCCATTTAGTGTAGTCAAAACACGCATAATGAGATCTGCAAGCAATGTACACTCGTTATTGTGAGGTAAGGCCTTTTTGTTTACTTGAAAGCTACATTGCTTGAACCCACCACTGTTTGATATTCTGTTGACCCCTGAGTCATTGCAGTGCTACCAGATGTTTTTTTTTTTTGTAGTCTTCACACATTTAGTTGAGTCGTAAAAATATCTATCATAGGGATGGTGTGGTCAAACAAAGCTGAAGAGTGACAGCCTAGTGTGACTAAGGGAGTTTTCACACTTGGTTGGTGTCATGCCCCCAAGGCATGGTTTTCTATTTGCATTTGCGAACACATCAAACAAGCTCAGATCTAAAAATGACCTAACCTCAAACTACCTCCTGAGGAGCCCCATCGCTCCAGAGAACGCACTTCCACCTTTTATAGTGGTCTCATTACAGTTGGTGTGTGATCCAGTTTGTGGTTTGTGCATTGTGAAAGTGAAGCTGGTCTGCTTTACAATTAATTTTGGTCAAAACACACACTCACTACCACAGTCTTCCAACACACAGAGCAAAAAATAAACTACTAAGGTTAAAGGCAGCCTCTGTGTTTGCATGATCTCGTCGAGAGACTGCTGCACTACTCAGGACTATCACAGTTACTTAATATTTTTGAATACAATTTTAACAAACTTGTGGCCTTGAGTCAGCTTAGTGATTACTTCTGTTGCATCTGGGAAGCAAATCATTATGATAATTGTTTTTCAGCCGTTTCCACATAGGGGAGCGATGAGCTCATCATGTTTGTGTGCATCATTAAGAGGGAGGAAACCCACACCCACATGATTTCACCAATACATTTGATTTTGTAGTTAAAATATAATGTGCATATTTTCTCTCTCTGGCCACTCCGTTCACTCTCGGAGAGCCCGTGTTTTAAAGAGTCCTGGCTCCTCGCTTAACTCGGCTCACCTTTCTCTCGTGGCTCCTGGGTCCGTGAGGGTGCTCCGCCCCCTTGCCTCACAATATGAAATAACGTTATTGGTTGCTGTCATAAATTGATGTAGGTGATTACTCTCATTAAAATAATTGCTTGACTGCATGTTTACTAATCATTGATAGTGACAACTCTAGTCCTAGCATATGTTTTTGCTGTTACTGAAAGGTGATATTAATCATATGCAACACAACCTTCCACCCATTTTTAAATCATTTACTACAACTGCAGTCAGATATTCATTGGCTCATTAGTAACTGTAACTCCAAAACGAGGGCCACTAAACTAGAGCTTACAGTGCACTCTTAATTTTGTAGAGAGCTGAAATGACTCCAGTGGTAACATGAGAAGTACAGTCCACCTCTGAATTTGACTATGCAGCACCCATCAATAACAGCAGTTTACCTTCAGGCACTTTCGTTTCTGTTCGGGCACCCGTGGTTAAATGACATGTTTTGTTCCTTTTCTTAGTGAAAGGTACTTCTGCATTTTGAATGCACTTCAGAAATGCTATCTCATTTTTCTATTCATGGAGGGAAAAAAAGTAAGACACAATTGTGTTTATGATTAATAGTCATGAACATCCATTTCCCTTAAAGTGGGGCTGTACAATGGTATAATGACAAAATTGGCCTTTTCAAAACTGATCTAGCTAAAAGTATCTATTTGCAAAGGAGCGTGTAACCAGTCACTAAATGTTTTGTGTGCTGTGTGCAGTGATCAGTCCCTAGTGTCCTTTTAGTGTGTGGCTGAATCAAGGCATTCACATGGTCCAGCAAATGTGCATAGTTTTGGTCCAAAACAATGCATACATGTGTTTAACCATGGAACATCAAGAGTTCTGTGTTTAACACTGCGTGCAGCAGAATAATTGTTAGATGATTTTGTGGATTTTTTTTAAATCATACAACCCTACTTTTTGGTTCAAGCTGTATGAAAGAGCAGCAGTTGACAAATGGCTATAATTTACCCACCCACTCTGATTTTCAGCTTGAGAAACCCCATGTACACCATCTAAAATGGATCTTTCATGCCTCACTGTCTGTGTCTTTCTGGCTCTTCCTCTGTAGGAGTTCATGGAAGACCAAAAGTACCGGGACGAGGAGGATTTGGCAGAGAAGCTGGATTCCTTCAAAAGTAAGAACAGCAGCAGCTAAAAGCTCGTCAGGCATCTCCTTAGGATGTAAACTTCCTCTAATGGCGTCAGGAGAGCAGTGGCATTGGACACGTTTGTGTAATATTCGCATATACATGACACAAAGTTTATAGAATGGGAATCCTATGTCGGCATAAATCTCAGTGTGTGTGAGAGGCTGTGTGATTTAGTGGTCTGTAGTAGAGTGGTCTTGCAGGAATGCTTCCTTGTTTCAGGGCTAAGAACTTGAATGCATGTATGAGAGAGCGAATAGAGCTGAAATGTCAGCTCTGAACCCGACCATTTTCATCTCATTATTTCTCATCCCCCACTTCCCTTGGATGACTCTTGAACTCTTGGGCCTTCCTTCTTGTGAGCTGTCTACCATACAGATAAGTTATGTCTGTGTGGCTGTGCTTATATAGATGTGAGAAATGAAAGAATATCTTCCTAAAGAACATTTTAAAGAACAAAACTCGGAGCACACAAAAGCTGAGCGGAAAAAAAAACATGTTTGGAAAGCACGGTGGGGGATGGATGGAGAAAATTAAAGTGCTTACTTTCAACATTCTTGTTTTAAGTATAATTTGCAGAAGTGTGGTCTTTTTTTCTTGCACTCTCACTGTGCCTCAAGCCCAATGGCTCACCGCAGGTTGTTTTGACCCACAAATGTCAGTCTCTGTATGTAAGCGTGTGTTTGTGCGTGACTCGGCCTTCAAACCAGAGAGAGAATGAAGAAGCTTACCCTTGAGAAAAGCAGACAACAGCAACTAGGGATAGAAAGCTTTTGTTTTTCAGTGTGCCATGCCACAGACCTTGAAACTGGACATAGATTGACAGTTAAAACAGTGACAAAGATGAATGTTTTGAATTATTCCTCCAACACTGAATACGTTTCCCTTTAAACTACTTTAAATTGAAGCATTTCAGAATGTTTGTTCTTGGGATTTGTGTGCGTGTGTGTGTGAGAGAGAGAGAGAGAGAGATAAGGATGGAATAAGGTATTGCTTTAACGGACAGCTGAGAAGTAACTACTTCTAATCCTGGGCTGAAATTGATGGGCACAGCTTATCCGTTTGTGTCCCTCTCAATCTTGCACTCCACTTTGTTGTGAATAGTCATGAGTTGAAGCGGCAGGCATCAACAGGGGGGCCATTGTAACCCTCTCCTACCCATGACCCCTCTCTCACGGAGACACTGTTACAAGAACTGCTCATGGCCAATGCAACAGAGCCCTCTTTGTGAGGCAGAAACAAACAGAGACAGACTACAGACAGGCAGATGAACAGGGAGAGCAAGGCTGGGTTAAGGTTTCTTAAAAATATATATATATTAGGGCTGTACCGATATGTGATACAAAACTGAATTCGCGACACTCAGGTCCACAAATCCGTGTTGCAATGTGTGAGGAGGGTGAATCGCGACACACCCCTTCCAACTCCTTCCCATATACAGGTCCCGCCCAGAAACATACGTTTTTCGCTGTAATAGGAGGATTTTCACGTCAATTTCTTTTCTTTAACCAATAGCTGA
>JBBPCY010000136.1:2199664-2211979 GCA_037974405.1 Brachyalestes nurse
ATTAGCCAATCAGATCTCATTTACATTTATTAGCCAATCAGATCTCATTCACATTTATTAGCCAATCAGATCTCATTTACATTTATTAGCCAATCAGATCTCATTCACATTTATTAGCCAATCAGATCTCATTCATATTTATTAGCCAATCAGATCTCATTTACATTTATTAGCCAATCAGATCTCATTCACATTTATTAGTCAGTCAGATCTCATTCATATTCATTAGCCAGTTAGACCTCATTTACATTTATTCGCCTGGACAGTAACAGAAACAGCTTGATTAAGGGGTAGAAAATGAAAATGGTTCTACAAAAATGAATCACGCCTGTTTTTTTAGAACGTAGGTTATTATAGATCTATAATAAGTGGTACCCTATGAGTAAAAAAACAAAAAGAAATGTAGGACCCAGACTCTTTAAGTCATCAGTAAACTGTATCAGTGCCACCCTGTACGAGTGTGTGTTTGTGTGTCCCTGTGTGCAGGTTGTCAGTGTGATATTGGAGGTTCTGCTGGCCTGGCGTGTGGGGAAAGGAATGGCAGGTGCAGGTGCAGACCCAACATAGAGGGACCCAAATGCAACCAGTGAGTCTAAACATTTCAGTCATATTTCATGGAGGTGCTGTGAATACATTTTTCTGGTATCTTTTCCATCGTCAAACTCTCTCTTCCAGGCCTCGTCCGGATCACTACTTCCCTGACCTGCACCACATGAAGTTCGAGGTGGAGGACGGCACCATGCTGGATGGACGGCCGGTGCGTTTCGGCTACAACCCGCTGGAGTTCGAGGGCTTCAGCTGGAGGGGCTATGCTCAAATGTCCCACATTCAGGTGAGAGGAGTCCAGCGCCCTCTGCTGGAGCAGTTAAAAGTTGTCTGGTGTCACTTATTAACTTATGTTTCAACATTACGTGCTCATTCTAATTTTGTAATGTTTGTTCATTTAAGCAAATTCTATATAACTGTAAAGATTTGTGACAGTTGTGCATGTATCAAGTTTAAGAACGGTTGGTGTCACTGAGAGCTGAGAGCTTTGCTTGGCTTTTGGCTTTGTGTGGGGGAAGGCTGTGTTTGATTGGTGCTTTATGTGTAATGGGTGCTGTGACTGGCGGGATGCTTTAGTGCTGGTGGTGGTTTTAAAGTGATGGTTCCACAAATTTGCACAATTTTCCCTTTACCTAAATGCAGTAGGTCAGCCTAGACATGTTTCATTTACATAGTTTGTATATAACTGCGAGGCTAATGAAGCTATAAAATAATGGGTGGTTGGTTAGTGTAGTGGATAACAGTCTCACCACACTACAACAATAAGAGTCCATGGGCAAGACTCCTAACTATACATTTGCCTACACTTGTGATGCACAAACTGCATGCATAAATCACACAGTATTACACAGTAGCCTCAAACTATATTGAGTAATCTCAAATGTACCATCTTATTTGGTTTCTAACAATGACATTATTAGTGTAAAAGCAGCAAAATGAACAAAAATACATATTAATATGTGTCAAATCAGCTGTGTTCCAAAGTTAGTCCTCGCCGTCTTTTGAAGAATTCTGTTTTATATTACACTAAACAATTTGGTGGAGAGTAACCCAATAATGTGAACGACGGTAAGCTGACAAGTAAATCATTCATTTGTTTGTAATTAAATGCTTGTAATAATTAAGCCCTACAAACTAAAAAACTGTTTAACTTAGTAAAACAGGGTTATTCGCTTTACACAGATGAAGACGTAATCATAATAATAATAATTCATTTTATTTCGAGGCACCTTTCAGGACACTCAAGGACACCTTACAACGTGCCGTGTTTACATATTTGCACATCTGTGAAGATATATGTGTATACTTAGACATTAATAGAAACAAAAATGCTTTAAAAGCCTCAGTTGCGTAATCGAAGTCAGTAAACAAGCATAAAAAGGTGAGATTTAAAAGTCAAAATATTACGAGTATCCTGAGGGAGAGAATTCCAGAGAGACGGAGCAGCATAACTAAAGGTCAGGCAAACAAGGGAAGCAGAGTGGGGAGATCTGAGAGTATGGGAAGGAGTGTAAATATTTAAAAGATCAGATAAATAAGTCAGAGCAGTTGTAACTGTACTGTAAATTTTACCATACGGTCAACTGGCCTTTAAAACAGTGTGTAGTCCCTAAAGTTCAACCCTCTGTCTTCGGGTCAGATGCGTGTACCAAGGATTATAAATGCTGTGAAAGATGCTTCCATAGCGTCCATGAAAACTGCAAGAATGCGGACCGCATGTCTCACCTTCATTCAAAGAATCCTTCAGTGGTGTAGCAAACTAGAATCACAGCTATACCCTTTAAAGCCAGTAACTTAAAGCCGTTTAGTAACTTAATTGCTACATTAGCTTCATAGCTCCAGTACAAAACCAAAGAAATAACAAACTTTAGACCCTTTTAGGGAAAGGGAAGGGAAAAATTGCAAAAAATTTAGATTTTTAGTTTCTTCGCTTTAAGTATCAGCTTTGCTTTTGTATATTCCCTTTTCTATCTCCCTCCCTCCCTCCCTCCCTGTTTTCTGGTGAAATCTCTGGGGCCTGTAGCCGCGAGTGCTGGTTGAGGTGGTGGTCAGCTCTCCAGATCTGTTCCGCGTGGTGTTGAGCTACGTTAACCGCGGGGGCGTGGATGTCCGGGGGCGGGTCTCCGTGGTGGAGGACGTCAGGCACTTCCTGTGCAGGAACTGTAAGTCCGTCCCCTTCCGCTTCTCCTGCTTCTCCTCTGCTTTCCTTTTGAACTTCCCCTCTTTCTTCCCCGTTCCTGCCCCGGCCCTCTTGCTCTCAGACGCCTGTACACTGGCCCAGAGCCGGCCCTATGGCTCCTCCCCTGCAAACCACATGCCACAGATAGACCCAGACAACCAGGCTACTTCAAAACACAGGTCTTTAACACAGGCCTTTGCTATATACCTCCCTTCCCCTCCCTCTCTCCCACTGTCCCTCCCTCCCTGCTTTCTCCCCTTTCCTGTTTCTGTCTCAGAATGCAGTTAGATTGACGGTGCATGTGAGTGAGGCGGACATGTACCTCACGCGCTTCATCCTCAGATATGTAAACAGTGAGGCTGCCGTCTCCCATGGCAAAATCACAGCCTATCAGAGCAGCAGGAGAGGTACGTCTGACTGGTGCAGCAGCCAATGACAGCTCTAGAGCTCTTACCCACTTCAGAAGAAGTCATAATACAGAACCATAATAAATAATGATTGTAAAAGGTGTCACAGCGTATTCCCTGATTCAGAATCTCACTCTCCTGTTCTCCCTCCTCTCCCAGGCTCAGAGCAGTCCAAACAGATCATCTTCGCCCCCAGTTCAGAGCCCACCTTCGTGAACGTGCCTCAGAACAGCTTCGTCGAGCCGTTTGTACTGAACCCCGGCACCTGGACAGTGGTGATAGAAGCTGAAGGCATTTTGCTGGTGGGTTTAATGAAGCGATAAACCAGGGAACACAGTGCAGGCAGTTAAATGAGCCATTCAGTTCTCATCAGTACATAATAATATATATTTGTATTAGGGGTGTCGTATTAACGCATTAATAATCCTGTAAAAAAATGAAAGTTTATGTTTAAAAAATGGACAGTTGAAAGGATTGGTAGGAGCTTCGTTCACTACAATTCATGCAATTAGGATTTCATGCACCTGACCCATTATATTAGGGGGCAACTTTTAAAAATCATTAGTTTCGTCCCCCAAATTATCCACCCAGAGATTTGTAAGAGTGAAACACGGGAGACACGTGCGGCACACAAATGTGTGCAATTAATTTAGTTGAATTAATCACAGAGCTTGTAATGAACTACATTTTTTAATCACTTGGCACCCCTAATTTGTATTTAATATATAATACATATTCACCCAGTTACATGTTACAATGAGCTTTAACAAAATGGTGAGGAAAATTTTATCTTATTATTACAATCTTATTATTGTTTTCTCTGTAATACATTTCTTTACTTTTCCATTTCTCTCTCTCTCTCTCTCTCTCTCTCTTTTTATTCTCTATTTTTCTATCTATATCTGCCAGGACTACCTTGTGCTGTTGCCCAGTGCGTACTATGAGGCTCCTATTCTACAGCTTGAAGTGACTGAGCCGTGTACTTACGGCCATCCGCAGGACCCCAGCCAGAAGTCAGTGTCTTACACGACAGGACACTGCAGACATTTTCAGTTGATATTTTTTGTGTTTCTTTGCAATCTGCAAAGTATAATCTGCTATATTTTATGCCTCTTGAAGCTACAGTTGAAAGTAATGGTTGTAATATTCTCATGTGTAGCTGTTTGCTGTATAAGTACCTGTCTCTGGAGAAGTTCCCAGCGATATCCGGTAATGAAGCCAGCTGCCGGGTGGATAACCACCTGCCCCGGCCCTGCCACACCGAAAAGATCACGCCCCGCCACCCCAGCATGGCCATCTGCAGCGGAAATGATGTGAGTCCCTATAGCACAGGTTCCTAATCCACTTTCCACTGCTGGATCTCATAATCGCTGGTATTTAACCGAACTGCTGACGTAACTGACTGTCCACTTCAACAGCCAAGACCAGAAAATGGATTCTGTGAATAGATCTGTGATAAATCAGATAAATGATGCATGAGGGTCGCTTTGTTTTTGGATACACGTCTCGTTCAGAGAGCAGAACAGATCAGTAAGCCCTTATTATTACAGTCAGTTTTTGGCTTCACTGGATCAGATGTTTCATACATCAAATGAATGTAACAGCAGTTTGAAGAAAATACATAATGGAGGACAGTTAATTAGTTGCTACATTGATTGTGCTGTGTTAGAACAGAACAAATGTGCTCCAGGTTCAGCAGACCAGGGTAGTGAAACTGTGTGTGTGTGTGTGTGTGTGTGTGTGTGTGCAGATGAACGTGCAGCTGCGTGGGCGTCTCCCTGTACCGGGGGAGTATGTGCTGGTGGTGGAATATGCCAGTGAAGATGAAGCTCCACAGACCCTCACTGTGTCCGTCACCGCGGCTGGAGGGCGCCACCACCAGGAGCACATCACACTGCTGCAATGCAAATACAGGTGTGTGTGTGTGTATGTGGGTAGTGTGTGTATGTGTGGGGTGTGTGTGTGTATGTGTGTGTGTGGAAACTTCATTTTCTCCTCTGTGTCCTTTTGACCACCATAAAATGAAGATCTGCTTGAAGTCCAGCCCTTCAGTTCCTGTGTATGAATTTCAAAGCTGTAAAATCATTGTTATTTATCTTAAAGTTAATTTACTGAATTTTCAGTCCTAAGATAAATAACTGAATAATAAACCTGGAGTTTATGAGGATAATACACATTCTTTATTCTGAGTTATTCCTTTGCTCTGTGCTGTAATGTAATCGGCTGTGTGTGTGTGTGTGTGTGTGTGTGTGTGTGTGTGTGTGTGTGTGTGTGTGTGTGTGTGTGTGTGTGTGTGTGTGTAGTTTCCTGTGTCGAGCCGTGTCTGTGGATGATGTGAACCGCGTGGCCGTCTTCACTCTTTCCTCTGAGGCTGACGTGCAGCTCATTGCAGACAGAAGCAGCTTCTTCCTGGTGAGAGAATGTTTAGGTTTAGTAAAAAATGTTATTACTAAAACAATCTTTATTAACCTGCTCAGTTCTACCACTGGCTCTCAGTTGCTGGCTGTGAAATGCTGCCCACTCGGGTCTCCCAGTCTTGTCAGAATCAGAGTGTCTTAAACACGGCTGGAGTGCGGCACTGAGACGGCTGGTCCAGTTTCAGACACAGTCCAAAACTATAAAGCACTGTGAGAGCTGAACAGTCACATAGTGTCTTCTTCTGTTGATTTTATTGATTCTTTTCTTGATTTTCTGTGTATTCTTTTATTTCGTCTGCTATTGTATTTTATTCTATTTTATTTATATTCTGTTCCTGTAAAACACATCAAATTTGTGACCTTTGTGTGTGATAAAGTGCTAAATAAATGAACTTGACTTGATGGATGGATGGATGGATAAATAGAGAGGTAGCTAGATGATGGATAGATGAATGGATAGATTGATAGATGGATAAATAGATATATGGATAGAAAGAGACAGATAGATGAATAGATTGATAGATAGATTTATAGATAGATCAGTAGACAGACATTTTAAATGACACATGACTGAGGGGGTGTTTATATGCTTGAATGCAGACGAGTGTTTGTTTAAGATTAAAGATGAAGATTCTGACATGTCTTTGATCTCCTGTGTCTGATATAAACGTGTGTGTATTTTATTCTCCAGCACAAAGTGTTCTTGATCCCTCGTGCTCAGTTTACCATGGAGTATGTGAGTCCCAGAGTGCACTGCATCAGCACCCATGGACCCTTCGCTCCAGACAGGTAGCGCAGCATGCCAATGAAACTAACGGAAAACTGAACACTGTAAACTAACATAAAAAAGTCATGAAGTCTTTGTATCATTTAGATACTCAACAGCATATTAGTGGATGTTAGGTCTAAATGATATTCTAATAAGCAGAAGGTGTGGGATGTGATTTGCAATAGTCACCTGCAGTCTAATGAATATTTATTTCCGCTTCTTTCCCATTCTCCAGCAGCTCCTGTGTACCCTCTCGGTTCCAGACGCCAGCGCAGTCTTTGGTTCTGAAGGACGGTCAGGCCTCCTCAGTGCCGGAGCAGGTTCTGGCCTCGGCCCCTGATCACCTTCCTGCTGACGTGACCCGCTGGGTCCTCAAAGACACGCCCCCAACCGCGGCGGACAGCGGCGAGCACATCCGCCTGGACTCCACTCAGGTAGCCCTCAGCCTTACAGCAGTGGGACAGTCTTCTCTGTAACAGTCTTCACTTGTGTTTTCTCTTCTCAGTGTTTCATTTCGCACACCGTTTGTTTTATATGTCATTATAACTGGCTATTTTGGTGCTTGAGCCTTGCGGTGTCTACATCGATTCGTTGTTTTCCCAGAACGCGGTGATGTACTCCACACACGTCCACGCTTTGGGCCGCTACGTCTTCATCCTGCATTACCACCAACCGCTTCACCCAACCTTCCCCATACAAGTCTACATCAACGGAGGACGCATCTGGCAGGGTGAGAAAACCGCCTCCCAATCAACATCAGGCTTGTTATTCAGTAACTACAACACAAATGTATTATTCTTTTACTTATAGACGTGAGTCATGACATTCTTGGCCATTTAAGCGGTTTAAGACTGAGAGAAAGTTCTTGGACTGTTTTCAGATGTAAAAATAAAATGAGCCTGAAGCATCGTTTTTATATTCTGTGGAAAATGACTGTTAAATAAGTATTTCAGGAGTTACCGTATTGGCCCGAATATAAGACGACTTGAGTATAAGACGACCCCCCCTTTTCCAGGTTCATTTTTGGGGAAAAAAGCGCAAGCTTCCCCTTTTTTATCTAGTCTGCGAATATAAGACAACCCCCCTTTTTTAAGAAGTATTTTTAGAACAAAAACTGGGTCTTATTTTCAGGCCAATACGGTAATTATAAATTGTATCAAAATAACTAAACAGAATTCTTGATGCATTGATCAGTTTCGTAAAGAAATGTAGTCAGGTTGAAAACGTGTTCTCTGCCATCCCAGGCCAGTCCAACGCTACTTTCTGTCCCCATGGCTACGGTTGCCGTAGCGTTCTCATCTCAGAGAACCAAATTATTCTGGACGTGACGGACCACGAAGTCCTCGTGACCGTGCGTGTTCCTGACGACAGAACACTGTGGCTGGTGAGTTCTGGACAGCCATGACTGACATTAACTGCCACTTAAAAATGTTCAATATAACACTGAGTGTGTGTGTGTGTGTGTGTGTGTGTGTGTGTGTGTGTGGATTAGGATTATGTCCTAGTGGTGCCCGAAAGCAGCTACAGCTCCACGTACCTCTCAGAGGAGCCACTGGACAAGTCCTACGACTTCATCAGCAACTGTGGACAGAACAGCTTCTATATCCAGTAGGGGCCGATGAATAAATGAATTCAGCAGATCTGATAAAAGGAAGGAGCTTAATGAACGAGTGAATGAATGAATGACTGAACTCTCGTCCCTCTCTTTTGCCAGCCCACTGACTGCGTCTCCGTTCTGCCGACACTCGGCCGCGTCCCTTTCTGCTTTCTTCAATAACGGCGCGCTGCCGTGCGGCTGCCATGAGGCCGGGTCCGAGAGGGACACCTGTCAGACGTTTGGAGGCCAGTGCCCCTGTAAACACAACGTGATTGGCCGAGACTGCTCGCAGTGCGCCACGGGATACTACGGCTTCCCCAACTGCAGGCGTGAGTACCAGCCTTTGTTGAAGGATCTGGATTATTGGGACAGTTTCTGTGTGTAGTCATTCAGACAAGACATCCTTGTTCTCTGAAGTTTAATTTAATTTTGCATGATGGCTATGAGAATAATGTAACCAGCAAGTAGTGTCAGAACTGCATGCCTGCATCACGTAAAACATATGACATCTATGGAAATGGACAAAAGTATCTTTCAGAGCTTATAACTATCCACAACTAGCAGCTGTCCTGAAGAGAAACTGCACCCTGATACTTCTTTTCACACTTTCTGGGGTTAACATTATCCCCCTTGAACTTAAGTCAAGGTTAAAGAGTATCTTAGCTATGTTTGTTCTTTGGTGTTGCAGTGCCAGCCCTCCTAAACCTCTCGGACTGCCTGATGTTTCCTCTCAGTTGGAGCATTTGTGGTGGATTCATCTAAACCTAGTGGGGTGTAGCTACTCTATAAAGCCTTTTTAATCCCTAATCCCTAATTTCATAGTATAGGTTAGTACTGAGGTGCTCCTCGATTGCCTGTGGCTGTTCCAATGGTGTCGTCTGCTTAGAGCACGTTACTCCAGGTCTGAGGTTCTTGTGGAACTGATTTCGAAGCGTTTCTCATTCTGTACAAGTCACTCAGTGTTTTTGAGTGAACCTTAAATCCGCCTCTGATATGATGACCTGATCTGTTGATGACCTTGGTGGGTCTCTTAGATCTGCAGGAGCTGCTCAGTGAGTGGAGAAGAGAAACTAAACCTGGTGAAATGGTGTTTATCCACTATACTGTCCAACCAACTGACCATTAATATCAGATCGGCACCGACTATGGCTTTAAAAAGTGCGCCATTATCCTCTGCCTTGTTTAAATTTCTATTGCACTTTCGATCTTTTTTATTGGTTCTCTGTGTACAGTTTTACACGGATCAGGAGTCACAGATTCAGTCACATGCAGATTTTTTTTGAGAACCGAACTCATAGTTTTACACGGAAATCCCCACAATAATGCAGACACTGCAAATATCCTCCGCCTTTTTTGCTTTTTTATGGCAATAAAAATATTTTTTCTGGACGTTTTCACACAAGGGGACCCGTTCACCTCGCCATGGTGACCCAATACTTTTGTCCCGCGACCTTCCGAGTTGCATATCTCGGCGGGGAAAGCACTCAGACACAGTTCAAACTCCACAGTTCGGTAGATCTCCAGGAGACCTTTCCAACGAGCCCTCATTTGTATGTTTAGCCCGAGTAGATCAGGTTTTATTCTCTGAAAACCGGGTGTCAAGCAACCTTCCGAGTTGCATATCTCCGCGGGAAATGTAAATTAAAAAACGGGTTTACCTTGAAAAGAGACGGGTTTACCTTTTCATGTTCTTTAAGGGTAATATATTAAACTGAGTTTAAAATGAAATTAAAGTGTTCTGGGAGCATATTTGGTGGCATATTTAGGGTTTACACTACAAAAATGAACCAAAACACAACAACGCGATTTTTCCACTATACGCAGGTGCTCTTGGAACGTAACCCCCGCGAAAAGCGAGGGATTACTGTATTTCTGTGTGCTCAGCGCTCTGTTTTGGCAGGCTTTGCTGGATTAAAAAAGCAGTGTGTGATGTTATGTAGAGCTGCAATGACCTCTTTAACTTTAATAAAGACTTTAATAATTGACTGGATAGTCAATGGTATGTCTGGAAATGTTTACATAGCAAACTCTTACTTAAAACAAGCACATTCTGTTGATCACAATATGGGAACACTGTTAATGGTTTCTTTATATTTACTGTCTATTCCTGCACTGTGAATGATTCTACCTTAAAAAAAGAAAAACTGTTTTGGAGTGCACCATGTAGTCTAAGATAAAAGTATAAACAAAAGAGTGACTGATGTCTGATTCAGATGTTGCGTAGCTTTAAAGAACGATACCAACAGCGTTCAAATGGCAGTCAGACAAATCTCGGAGGCTTTTATAATAATGAGACACTCCATTTTTTTATACTCTTAAGAACTCAGTCTGTTAAGGACAAAAATGAATGAGCATGCAAACATGAATAGAACATGAAATAAGGCCGGGGGGCCTCCAATAAACGCCATCTGGCCACAAAGTCGAAGAGTTTTCAACGAACCTACCACAATTAACACACACTCCAGTAAACACACTCACAGAGAATAGATTACGTCCAGTGGCCTCTTAATGATTTTCCTTTTAACTGCTTGACCTGCAGGCTTGCAGGTCTAAAGTTGTGTGCAAATGTGAAAATAAGTGCAATAAGAAGACACCTATGTATGGCATCTTTAGTAATGCTTTTCTAGAAAAAACTGAAATATGTTCAGCACAGGCCACAGTTAATGCTTTCAATTATGTTTAATTTCATATGAATGAACTATGTGCCTCACAAACATCAGACTGAAGCTGAATCCTAGATATTTACCTGCTCCCTATTCATAAAACTGACTCTACACTCAGATCTGCGCATGGGCCGAATCCCAAATAGCTCTTTGTTGACAAATGTTTGGGTGCAGAAGCTCCTGTGTTTGTGACCACTTTAGACCATTATATCTATCCAGCCATTAAAAATGAGCAGTTCTGAACAGCTTTCAGTGGCTAATTATTAGAGCAAGACGAGCAGTGATGTCCATGGTGTAGAAAAATGAACTCCAATCAGAGCATTGTCATTAAGGTCCCATGGCCAAGTTTTGGATATGTATCCGATTTAGGATATATACCGTACCTGTGCAAACTGTTTAAAGCTATTTATCTGAGCAGTGAGGGACTTTCTGTCAGCAAACACACAAGTTAACATTAAAATAACTGCAAACAAACAAGGAAGCATTAAATAATAATTTTTGATTCGTGAAAAGTACTTGTGAGCTGGTTAGAAGTATAGTTCCAGATGCCTCTAGTCACTGTTTGGATTTGGGAAACTCCATCAGGAGCTGCTGATTTAACAATAATGAAGTATTGTTGAGCTGAACCAGGTATTTGAGGTATTTGATTTTTTTATTTATACAAATATTTATTTATGAATATTATTTGAATAGATTTTAATAGTAGCTTTTTTAAAAATTCTGTTTAGCTGAACAGGTTTTTAACATAATTTTCTCAGGCAAACAAGACCTTTGCATAGTACTATATGGCTTAGATCCGTTTTGAAAGAAAAAATAGATTTGTGTGTTCACACAGCTCCAAATTGATCAGATCTTTGCAGGCAAAAAAACTGGATTTAGGCCCGATAATGTGAACATAGTCTAAATCTGGAAACAGCCCATATGAGTGGCTTTGGCTGTAATAGGGGGTGTAATGTGAGCAGCCGATGTTATGTAAGAGTATCAAAGTAAATTAAATGTGTAACGTGCTCGTTGCATGTATGTAGCAATGTGTTTTATATTGGAAAACCTTATAATTTAAACATTTCATACAAATAATTCAGATGGTCCAGTCACATTCAAGGCAAATATGTACACAAGACAAAAGTAACAGCTTTGAAATATCTTTCTTTACCAAAGGACATGACGGGTGAGCTTTCCAAAAAAGCTATTCATTTTTCCCATAGATAAAAATGGCTTAGATTCACATCTACTAATTTGTGCATAACAGCAACGGATGTGAAGCCTGACCTCAAATATCTTTTAATCAGTTATTAAACTTTGGGCTTATTATTCATTAGAGAGTTTTAGCTCTGAACTAAATAAGGATTCCAATCAATAACCACAACAGAGTCATAGAACCCCTTTCGGTTCCACAAGGAACCTTTCAGTCTATGCTTCATTAAAGAAGCATATTTGTAAATCAGATCCATGTATAAAACCTTCATTTATTAGGGGTGTAGCAGTACAGAACGGTCACGGTTCAGTTCACACTGTAGTTCTAACATCACGGTTCGGTACGGTTCATGATACAGCGAAGTTAAGTAACAAAAAGCTCTAAAGCATGAGGCTTGGTTTGTTTTCATTTATTTAAAAAACAGCAGTGTATTAACCTGTAAACACACACTCTTGCTTATATTTTCATGTATGTGTATATATATATATATATATATATATATATATATATCTATGTGTGTGTGTGTGTGTGTATATATATAT
>JBBPCY010000136.1:2236632-2248697 GCA_037974405.1 Brachyalestes nurse
TTACATTTTCTTTAAGGGTAATGCATTAAACTGAGTTTAAAATGAAATTAAAGTGTTCTGGGAGCATGTTTGGGGGCTTATTTAGGGTTTACACTATAAAAATGGGCATTTTTAAGCATTTTTTACCCAAAACACAACAACGCGGTTTTTCCAGTATACGCGGGTGCTCTTGGAACGTAACCACCGCGAAAAGTGAGGGATTACTGTACATATGACAATAAACATCATCACACTCTGACTACTGTAATACTTGAGTATTTGTTTTGAACCTGGTCTTTTGCCGATCACCAGAAATCCAGAACACTTTTGTTAAGGTAGATGTTTATTATCACTGTTTTAAACAAAACTGTTTCATCATAAAAATAAGAGAAAAATGGCAGCCACATCTACAGTTTGCACGGCGAGAGATGATAGCTAAAGATATTTTCATGCCCAGAAAGGCTGAACAACACATAGTCAAACACATTGGTTTTGTTTGGTTCTGGTTTTGGATGTTGACTGGTGAAGCAATTTAATGGAGCTCTGTGTGTGAAAATTTCATAAAAACTAAATATTCTACTAAATCAGGCCTTGAGGTGTTGTAAAATGTTTTTGCCACATCCCCAAATTCTAAAGGAAAATGTGATTTCTTTTCAGATCAATAGTGTTAAGGACCTCCATCTACTTCTGGAAGAAGAGGGCCTTTCCCCTCACCATGGAGACAACAAGATGGCGGCCGCTGAGGAGCATCCACTGAGCCCCACAACCAAAGAACACGGCCTTCCAGAGAAGATCCACCTTCAGGTAGGCTGACCTGGTCACAGATGAACTGAGTCCAACAACAGAAATGCAGTTTTGGGCTACACATGTGTTACATAACTTAACTCTTCCTTCCCACCAACAGTCCAGTGGTCTGAGCACCACATTGTCGGACCTGAAGGTGGCGCTGCAGGATCTAAACGCCGAGCTGCGAGAAGAGAGGCAGAGCTCACAGGAGCTCACACAGCAGTTTGCCCGAGCCAAGGCCTCCTGGGAGGTGGAGCGGACGGAGCTCAAAAGCCTTATCACTCAGGTTAGCTGCTCTTCCCTCTCACACAGAAAGAGAAATGAGCCACAGTACTGATTTTGTACGTTTGCTTCAGTTAGGACAAATAAAATGGGGAGGATAAAACAGCGTCCCTTCTTAACACGAGCCGTAATTGTATACAAAAACTGTATAAATTAATCACGCCACATTCTAAAATAAAAGACGCCCTTATCCAGAGCGACTTACACTCATTAGTTACAGTGAGAGTCCCCCTGGAAACACTGAGGATTGAGTGTCTTGCTCAAGGACACAATGGTAGAAAGAAGGTGGGGGATTGAACCTGCAACCTTGTGGTCATCGGGTTCACAGGCAAGTGTTTTACCCACTAGGCTTTTACCACTTCAGGATAGTGGCTTCAATACCATCTGTGTGAAATGCAAGAAAATGACAGCGTTCTGCTTTTGTCATCTATAGTAAATTTCCCACTTGTGGGACTAATAAAGATTTATCTTATCAGCTGGTGACCTGGTGGTTAGGGAGTTACCCCAGCAACCGGGAGGTTGCGGGCTCAAATCCCAGGATTGCTAGTGGCACCACTGAGGTAGCCTTGAGGTACGTGAACACTGCTCCCCGGCCGCTGTGTTCCTGACTGCTCGCTGCTTCACTTTGTGAATGGGTTAAATACGGAGAAAGAATTTCACACTGTGTGGTGTGTTCACGTCTGACGATAAGGTGCCACTTTATTTTAGTTTGCTATACTAGCACCATCCATCCGTCACTTAGAGTTCTGCATCACCCTGTGGCATACTCCTGTTAGTGGCTCTGTCACATTCTGGGATTCATGTCTTTAGTTGGAAAAGCGCTATATCAGCCACAAAAAGTCACTTTTAAATCTCCACCAAAAAATGATTTCTCAGATTTGCGGGTTATATTCGCTACATCAGTGTCTTACGTAGTTACTTGCGTAATACTAGTCCCCGAAAGTGCATTAATGTTTTTGTTCTTATGAGAATCAAAATAAACTGCCCCATTTAACAGTAGGGGAACACCTTCGAGCTTCCAGCAGTTTTAACCCATACATTAACCCTTAAATCATGGAGATGAGGTTTAATACATTGCATCTAAAATCACTAACTGACCATAAAAGCTACAGCGCTGCGGTGAAAGATAAACAACTGTAGCTTTGATCCTACCAGGGCGTTACATGTCATCCACTCCAGGGTCTTAGCTATTGATTAGGCGGAGAAATATTAAAGTAACCCCAAGTCAGCATGTGCCCAGAATGGACTGCTTGAATGCCCCAGATAAATTTCCACATGCGAAACGCTCACCAAGACTCAAGACATGTCAGATTGAATTTAGTCACTTGATATTCATTTAATCTACAGCGTGAGTTTGGATAAGAGCGGAGAGTCTACAGAGGTTTGAGAACATGTGATTTATCTTGAGTCTGTCAGCAGCAGCCTGGTGTGTGTGTGTGTATGTGTGTGTGTGTGTGTGTGTGTGAGAGAGAGCCTGGTCCGGGGTGTGATGGTGAGATATGAGTTTTATATCTCTTAGCTCAGAGACGCATTGGCAACTGCAGTCTCCTTAATGACTTAATTAACGAGCTGGAGGAGAAGGGTGGGAGCGGCAGGCGCATGCTTTATGAGGCGCACAGAGGAGCTGGGGTGAGGAACCAGGAGCCAGTGCTGGTAGATAGGATGAAAAGAAATCTACAGAGCGAGGAAAGAAGAAATTACAGAAGGAAAGAACAAAGAGACTGTTAAAGCTTTGAAACTGGGTTTATAGCAGAGGGGGTTAGAACAAATATCCCGCATTTAATCACATTTCTAACATTAAAGGAACGGTTCAGCAGCTTTCCACATGCCTTTAGGTGTAATCAGTCAGCCAAGACTATACACAAATGTTAATTCTGCAGTTTAGCACCAGTGTTGCATGCCTATAAAGCACCAGAGGTCAATAGTCACCCAGATTGTTTCAGGAAAAATACATTTCCGGTTCTAGACACAGTTACTTATTGTGATCAGTTTTAAGAAAACCAATTCAGCATCAGGGTTGGTATTCACAAAGCTGTAAGGAGGACTGTTCTCGGCTGGCCACAGCTTTCAGTATTTTTATAGCACAAAGTAAGTTATACTATCAAATGTGCTTACAGAAAACATTTGGGTGACTACTGACTTTTTACCAGTGTTACCCTTATAGCACCAGCAATAAACCAGAGGAGCAAATCTGAGACAAGATCATCTACATCGAGGAACATTAAAGAAAATTAGTACATTGTAGAAAACTGTGCTATAACTTTACTACTATTACTTTAAAAAACAAATTAACATTTGAATAAATTTAGAAGCCCATGTCGTATTTGGTTAAAGTGCACCAAGAACATGCTGTAATGACACTCATATATTTTTTTCAAGCAGTTGGGAGCTGCTTTTTACACTCATAATGAACCGAAATGAACAATAAACTTGCTTGTTCCTTGTTAACAGCAAGATTTCCATGAAAACAGACATAATCACACAAACAGGATGGTGCCTTTAGTTTTACCGATGCAAATTATTCTTGATTCAAAGCATCTCTGGGTTAAAATGTGGATTTGGGCCGTTTTCTTTCCTCCCTGCTTCCTCCTTACCCTGCACACTTCTTTTGTCCTGTTTTTTCCAAGGCTGCGGTGTGTTTATAACTAGCTCAGACAACAGAGATGAGGAAATGGGCCTACAGACTAGTTGTAGCTTGCCCTCTGCTGCACTAAACTGCCCATCAGAGCCTGCGGATGGAGCATAGCAGTGATTCATCGTGTTATTAATGCATTAAAGGAAATGAATGTACATTAACTGCACATTAACTACCTGAGATCCTGTGGATACTGCGAGTGTAAAGCCATTTATCATCTATCGCCGATGTCTGGCATCTAACTAATGAATTAGAGTGCAAATGTCCGGCAAGCCGAAATCCTCTAGTATCATTATCCAGATTCTCCAACGGGATCCGAGCATCGCTCTGCCGTGTTCTGCCTTACACATCTGGCATTGTGTGCGGAGCTGCACTATAAAGGGAGTGCCAAGCACCTCAGAAGGGTACACTGGCGACGTGGCATTACATCACCAGCTGCTCTCCTGCTCTGCCCGGCGCCTGGCATTCTCACACAGTCCTTAGTGAAGTAGGACTCAGAAGGGTGGGGCTGAGTTTGGAGTAAATGAGTTTCTTCTCCATAGCAGACCACAAATACTATTAACCTCCTCACACCGTCAACAATGGAGCTCATTAGGTTTTGTTTGCAGTTGTGTAAAATAAAAAGGCGGGGGGGGGGGTCATGACAAACAATCCAATACCGGCGGAGTCTAATCATGTAAGCATCTGATGGCTTGCCAGATTTCTTTATTAGAGCCTTATATGGCGCAGATGTGACTGATGGAGCTCCCAGTAGGCCCAGAGTTTTAATAACAGGGCCTGCATTGGCTCATAAAAATGTGAGTAACAGTTATTGCTTTGAAGCTCCACTTGATGCAGTCTAATCGAGAAACATCAAGCAAAGCTAGGAAAGAAAGAGGATTTCATGTTCTGTTAGAATTTTGACATAATAACTCACTTGCTCTCGCATTTCAAAACTATACGTCTCACAAGTATCATAATGTGCCATCGTAAGTTCGTGGTTTGTTGTAGATCTGAAAAATGCAAATAAATAATGAGTACGCAATAAATGTTTACTTTTGTGTCCTGCTGAGCTCACATCTTCCTGAATTGGTGTGGTCAAATCATCTGAGGTGAAGAAATTCAGCCAGGTTGTTCAAAAATTCAGTAGCGGTTAGTTAGTTTGGACCGTCGTGCTGTCACAATACGTTACTATATTAGAATGCAAGTATTCCACGTTCATCCATCTTCCCGTGCTCTTTCCAGCTGGAGGGGAAAATGGCTAAAGCCTCGGTGGCTGGCGCTGAGAAGGATCCTCCTGACCTGAAGGGGGCGCTGAAGAGGGAGCGAGAGGAGCACCAGCACTTGTTGGCAGACTCGTACGCTGCAGTCATGGACCTGACCAAGCAACTGCAGATCAGCGAGAGGAACTGGGGCCGGGAGAAGCTGGAGCTTCTGGAGCGCTTTAACCAGGAGAGGAGCCAGTGGGAACAGAGGCTTCGCGAAGTCCAGAGCAAAGGCACCCAGGTCAGTGGGGTTCGGTGACCTTTCGGGTCAGCACAGGTCACATAAGTTCACCAATATGGCCTTATTAGGATCTCCTGCTGGTCAGCACTACCTGCTGACTTGTTTCCACCATCACTGATGATAACTATTCTTTCATTTTCTTTTGTATGTTTTGCTGAGTAATTTTTAAAAGGTGTTTTTGTTTTGGTTCATTTGTTATGGTGTCTCACGCCGTATCTGTTGAGTCTCTTGCCTTTCTTTGTTTAAACATTTCCTCCCTTGGCTCAGTATCCCGCCCTCAGAATGGGCGGATATGACATTATCTCTCAGCTCTTCCAAAGATTACACACAGACTGCTGTGCTCTTGCATCAATTATCTATGACCGAAGGGGTGTCTTTCCATGTGGTTGCTCACAGCCAGTGGTAAGACGGGAATGCAAGCCTCACGCGTTGTGGTCAGTATGTCTGCTCAGAAGAAAAGAAAAGGCTAAATCTGGACTTTCGTTCATTCAAATTTCCTAAGCTCTAACACTTCAGTGTCTCTCAGTCTGCCGGTAGACCAGTGGAGACCTCTGAGCTGTCTTTTGTGTTAGAAACCTCATGTTGTTTCTGATGATGAATACACACTCATTCCTCCCATTAAGGAAATGAGCTGGTCTGCCGGAAATACACTGAATCAGCATCACCACATGTAGACTGAATGTTTGAGAGATGATCCAAGCTTCAGTTTTCGGTTACTGAATACTATCTGCTGTGGCATGCATAGACTAGTCAACTAAAAAATTCAGAAGTCAACTAAACAAGGACAGTGTCTGGGGCAAAAAAAGCTACAATCAACAGGCAGGAGAAAAGAACAGAAATCAGTTTTTTTCTATTTTGTAGTGTGGAAATACTGCAGGAGATTAAACCAATTTCACTTCCAGCTGTGTTAGACTGGGCTTAAATACAGACTCAAAAGCCAGTTGGTTTAGGTTTTAGAACAACTATCTCTGACAGGACAGGGCCATTTGACATGTAAAATGTCACAACTTTTTGCTTCAAACTAAATTTAAGAATAACTCCTTAAAATGACATAGCGTGAAAGCTGTAGCAAGTGTATCTACATTTTACTTCAGAAGGTCTTACTGGTGTGTAGATAAAACTGCTTGCTAGTAGCATTTCATCGGATAAACAATCGCCTGTTCTCCACATGGAGCCATGAATAGATGGAGTTCATAATGATACGCAAAGACATTAAGACTTGGAATTAGGAGGAGCTGTGGTTATTTCAGTGTGGATAAATCAGACAGTCTGTATACTTCTGTAGGCCAAGTGCTTGAGGCTTTAGCTTATTAAAATACAACAGAAACTCGAAGCCAAAATCAGCTTTGTCATGCAGATCCCCTCAGACCCCTCAGTGTAGACATGTTCTTAAAGAACTTAAACAAGAGGTTTTAAAATAACACAAGGATCTAAATAGAAACTCTTCTGCAATGCACATCTCACACCCCTGCAGCTCCTGCTATTACCCCCAGTCTCTATTAATGAACTACCATTAAAATACATTTCATGGACGTCTGGGAAAACTATTTATGGCAATGTACTGCTCGTTAACTTGTAAAAATTTGTGGTCTTACAACCTCTGCTACCTGCTCTTGGAAAGTATTCTTAAACTCTACACTTTTCAGTTTCAGTCTCTTCATGACAAAGAGAAGGAAGGACCCACAGATGCTGCCGCAAATGGAACAGCTTTGCAGAGGTAAATCATATTTTTTCCACCAATAATTTCCTGCCCCTTGATCATTTTCTGCTTTTCCTATTATGTTCCTTTGTACACCTCATATAACTGCGTAATTTGTATCTTTTTGCCAGGACCAAATCGATTTCCTCCCTGTCAGACATTGAGAGTCTGCTGGATGCTGCTCCTTTCCTTCCGGGTCACAAAGTCAATGGAATACCAGGGGGGAAAGCAGGGAATCATCAGTTCGCTGATCATACAAACCTTCTGGCCTGCGCGGACCTTAGCGATCTCAATCGTAAGAACTGGAAGTATCTGAGCAGTGAGTGGGCCTCTCTTGAGAAGGCTGAACCCTTCAAGACCTGGGACTGTCCCAGTACAAGCTCCAGCACCAGCTTCCCGGAGCTGGATCTGAGTGTAGAGCACGTCCAAAGGAGTTACACTGCACCAGACAAAACGGGTATCCGGATCTACTACAGTCCTCCGGCTGTGAGGAGAATGGAGAGAAGAGCTGCCAGGGAGCAGGATTTGCAGGAGGCCCAGCAAGGGTTCACACCTTGGGGAGCTGCTGTCTCTGATACCTCACTGCTCCCTTCGGCAGTGGCATCATCTTCCCCATCACCTTCATCGTCTTCATATGAGCAGTGGCTGAGCTCACTGTCCCAGCAGCATAGGGACCTGCTGGAAGGCAGGGCAGGTAGCTCTGCACCATTCCATGGTCTGGAAATTTCAGGCAACCTCAGCGATGACATGAAGGAGATGACAAACTGCGTGCGGCAGGCCATTCGTTCCAGCTCCCTGGAGAGGAAGTGCAGCAAGGATGCCGGAAGCCAGACAGTGGGTGTCACCAGCACAGGAACGCAGACAGCCCAGTTTGTCAGTGTGGGGCTACAGACAGACGGTCCTGCCTCCTCAACATCTAGAGGTGCTGGGCTTCATGGCAAGGTGTGGTCTCCTCGTCCCTCCTCCTCTCTTGCATCGGCAAGGACACGCCAGATCTCCTCATCACTGGAGAAGGTGCATAGCCGCATTGACCGGCCCTGCTGCTCCCCAAAATACGGGTCACCCAAGCTCACTAGAAGAGTCTCCACGTCATCCTCCAAGCTGGAGACTTCTTCCACATCGTCCAGGGACAGGAGTGTGTGGAACCTGCCCAACCGTAGTGGAGCACAGAATGGTTCGGCATGGGCTCGATCCACTACCACCCGGGACAGTCCCGTGCTCAGTGGCCTGAACGACGGCCTGTCCAGCCTTTTCAGCGTGGTGGAGCACTCATCCAGCATTGAATCTCTGTGGAAGGGTGACACCTGTCCAGGGAGGCAAGCCGCCGGCAAACCCTCCTGCCCCAATGTTGGCATCAATCTTGGCGACACTGGAACACAGAAGTATGGCATCGTCCAGGAGTTCTTCCGCAATGTTTGCGGACGGGCAGGACCTGTGGGACCTGGAGAAAGGAATGGAACCATAGATGAGCCCAAGCCCGAGTGTCTCTCTGGTGCTCTGATCAGCACCGACAGCGTCACTAAGATCGTAAATAAGAGATTTATGAGACAGACGCAGCGGGACGATGTAGTGGTCAGTGGAAAGGAGTCTAGTACCATAAACACCAGTGCCAGTAGCCTGGAGGTGAGTGATGAGAATATATAGATGGATATATTTGTATGTTCCTACATGTAGGACAGGGTTGCCCAAAGCTGGCTTGTGAGGACTTTTGCATTGTCCCTCCAGAACGTTACCACAGCTCGCTATATTTTTATACTATATATGTCCTATTAAATCCTACATTTGACATAATTTTCAAGATCAAAATCTAGCACAATGTTAAGAAACAAAAACTGTATTTGTGTTACGTCCCAGTCAGTGGCCACTAATACCAGCCATGTTGAACTTTTGTTTTGACATGGGTGTGTGCGTGATTTAGTAATAAGTGATGTTCAGTTTTCATTGGGACCTGTCTGTGTCTGTGGGTGTATTTAAGTGTCCCCTATGCCTGATTTGTTGTCAGTCCACCCTCACACTTCCCCTAGATTGTACCAGTCATTTGTGTTTTGGAATTTGTTTATGTTTTGGCCGTCAAGCCTTCTTTGTGTTGATTAAATAAAGTTATAAGAAATGGAATTCTGCAGTTGCGCCTCCCTCCCTCATTGGTGCAAACCCTATGTGTCAATTTGAAACTTGCCTTTTGTCTCCTCCACCCCCACCACCACTTTGACACCCCGATCTAAGATTAATTAAAACTGCAATGAAAGTGTGAACTTTCAGCCAAGCGTGACTGTTTCCCAGTTCCAGTCATGGGAACACTAAGTATTCCCTGCCCCTACCTATGTAATCCAGCTCTTAAAATGAAAAGAAATTACACGACAAACTGGCACTGGAAGTATGTTGAAGCAGAGAATACTAGAAACTGTGTGGGGTATCGGGTCAGCCGGACTGGAGTTTAGATGTGACTCTCAGTAAACATTAGCACTAGAGATTACTAAAATTCGTAATTTAGGTTTTTGCATGTCGAGTCAGTTTTAAGTATTGTGATTTGTTTTTAAATATTCATGTAAATAATTTGCTTTATTCCCAGGACTCGTCTTGCGACTGCACCTCACAGTCCCTCACTTCCTGCTTTTCACGCTCCTCCCGCTCCACAATTCGCCACACCAACAGCCAGTGCCGACACCGCCAACAGGAGTCAGCTGTGACAAATGAGGAGAGATTGGAAGCCTGTAATGATTGATTGGGAAGACAGTGTGATTTTTTTCCCCACGATACTTCACAGCACACATACACAGACACACTGCCTCACACACTGCCACACAAATGCACTGCCACACACACATGCATATACAAACACACTAAACTACACACTTTATATTTGGAATCACACAAAGGCACTGTAGAAGTTTTAACCTAGACAGTTCAGGATGCAGAGCTTGACACAACCAGCACATTCGTAATGCCAAGGAAAGAGGAAGCCGACAGACTTCCCCTTTTAACTCCTCCATTCCAGCATCATCATCACTCAACCAGCGAGACCTACCCTTTAAGGTCACCATTCCTTATCCAACCAGCAACAGCTCAACTCCTACGTCTTAATAAACTGGACAATCACAACCCTCAGTATAGAAGATGTCACTGGGACCTGCTGAGTTTAGGGGGATCAACCTTCTCGGAGTAATGGTGGGGTTCTAGGCTCAGCTTTTGCTCTCAGAATCCTAATAAGTTTGATTCTATGGACAAATACAAATTGAATAGTGCTTTTTACAACAGATGTCCAACAAACAGGAAATCCATGTCCAAGTAAGTCGAGGGCAACAACAAAAAAAAAAAACCCGAAGAGCATGATGGGAACCAAAGGATCAAAATGAGAATCCATCATCCTTTTTTGCCACAACAGAATAAACAGTAATTATGATTGAGAAAAACAAGGAACAGGCGGCCCTCAATCAGTCTCTGAGACATATCATAGTACACAGGGCCTACATAAATCTACAGGGAACTAAAACGACAACAGATAATGACTCGCCTCTTGAGAAACGTGGTGACACCTAAGAGGACACATTCCGTTTGGTGATCATTGATCTCAGTTAACATCATCAACTCAAAGATCAAGTTGTGCCTGTGGATGAATCTGCTTGAATCTCAGTTGGACAATGTGGATTCCCAGAATGTTTTCTTCCGGTTTTCCTTCCCATAATCTCCGACACCCACTAATGGCTCAACATCTAACCCGGCTTGCTTCCACCAGTCTACAAACTGAGCTGCTGTTTGGGACCACTTGGTGTCCTAAATTCAGCCTGATGATGAATCTCTACTCTTGATAAACTGCCTAAGTTCCCTGACCCACTTTTCTAGCCTTCACAGAATTATATCTTAATGTACAGTCATGTTAATTTGGGAAAATTTGGAAACCCTGAATACTCCTATTACTGCTGTATTACTGCAAGATGACGCCGATGGTGTGTTTGATAGATTGAAGGTGTCTACTGAAAGCACATGTTGGTAGCTGTAGCATTGGAACGAACACCTTAAGATAGTGTTCATTGTACTGTATATGTGAGACCAGTAGAGCACTGATAGGATTTTCTAGGTGTGAATTTTGGGGGGGGTGAAATGACTGAAATCCTTGTTCCAGAGGCAATTTGTATGTGGGTGTGTGAGCATGCAACTTTCCTCATCCATGAATGTCACGGTATAAGGTAATTTTTTAGAAAGCCCCCTCCTGCTCATGATCCCTGTCTTAATCAGTCGTGTGAATGCGGAGCAAACCTGTTAAAGAGGCTGTTCTCTCTCATGGGAAAAACAGTCAGCTCCCTCTGTCTGGCCTCATCCTGGTCTCTATTTCAGTGCTGTTTTTATACCCTCACCGTTACACTTCAGTGGTTTCCCTGACATCTTAAGGATCATTTTCATTACTGCATAAGCTGTTGTGAAGTTTGCTAGATTACCTCTTGGAGAGATCAAATCGACATAAACAAAGTACTCGGAGACAGAAGAGTTTAGCCCAGAAATCGCTGCAATTTGAACGTCTTTACACACGCAGGGCAAAGCGAATAAGGGCAAAAAAGTTAATGACATTAATATTCATATTAAACGGCGCATGATTTTGTCAACATTCCAGAAAAATCCTGCGACAGTGGAGTCAAGAAGTAATGCTTCTTGTAAAACTTCAGTAAACTGCTGGGCTCCTACTATTTTTACAGACATTTTCTGCCATACATTTTGTAGTCCTCATCAAACAGAGCACAGAAAGTTTACTTTCAAACTACAGCCAGATTGGCTGAATGTGTTCTTTCCAGGCTGAAGAATCAAGCCTGTTGTGAAAAAAACATTAAACAGCATTTTTTTAGTGCTCATCCTAGTCACTCGGAAAAATATACAAACAAAAAGTAAAGATAAAACATCAGCTGGTGGTCTAGTGGTTAGGGAGTTGCCCCTGCAATCAGAAGGTTGTGGGTTCAAATCCCAACACTACTAGTGTCATCTTGGAGATACCGTCCCCACACATGGCTTGAATGGGTTAAAGTTCACATTGTTCACGCCGTGTGCTGTGGTGTGTTCACACATGACTGTAAGGGGCCACTTTAATCGTGCTGTATGTGTAAAGCCCTGGATGCGGCCCCCTTCAGCACACAAAGGGTGTGTCCGAAATCGCGCACTTACCTCAGTGCACTGAAGTGTAGTGCGTAGTGCGCACTGCGCACTTCCTTCTGT